>JANHGB010045996.1:10170-21848 GCA_026283785.1 Coracopsis vasa | reverse complement strand
CTGTCATTGTGGAGGAGAGATTGGAGACACCCCTATGAAGAAATCAAGAGACACGGAGAGAAGCACATCTTGCAGGGGAATACCCTGCCGAAGGTGAACATGGACATGGAGCCGGGGGCTTCACCCCAACACCCAGGCTGGGCATCCTGCTCCCTCCTTGGTATGGGGACAGCAGCAAGGTTGTGCTGCCGCCTCCCCCCGCAGCTGTAAACGTGGTGGAAACAATAACTTCAAATCAGGGCTGGTCGAACAAAATCACATTAAAACATGAAGAAAAAAGCTCCTTCGGGGGGATGGGGCTGCAAGAGACGGGATCTGGCTCCTGCCCCCAGCCCAGGCAGGGTCTTTGGTGTCCACTGGAGTGAGGATGAAGCCAGGGGAGGCCAGGGAAAAGGGGAGAACCCCATCGGCCTGGAGAACAAACCTCCGCAGAGCAGTGTTCCGGCAGCAGCGAGCCAGGCGGGAGCAGGAAACACGGGTCGAGTGGAGACACCTAGCGAAGGCCGGTACGGAATGGCATGGAACAGCCTGGAACGGCTTGGAACAGCCCGAGCACCCGTGCGCGGGGCTGGGGAGGGCAGGATTTGCTGGCTTTGCTGGGCTTTAACCCCCATTACAGCCTCACCAGGATGCGCACCCCCTCTCCCAACCCAGCTCCTCGAGGGGCTCAGCATCCCCTGCACAGTACCTGGGTGGCCCTGTGCAACCCAGCCTCACCCATGGGTGCAGGGGGTATGGAGGACGCAAGAAGCAGCAAAAAGGATGATCCGAGGTGCAGGCTTGCACAGGGGACACGTGGCACAGAGCTGAGATCCCCCGGGGGATGTCACAGGGGTGATGCACGGGGCCAAACAAGTACCCCCTGAACCAAAGCTGCGTGTGGCATTTGCAATCCAAACCACAGCTCCCAGGGTGCTGCTGCTGCCAGGACCCCAGCACAGTCAACCCAGGGTACTGGGAGCATGGAGCAGTGCTCCAGGTCGCTTTGGGAGAGCTCCACATCCATCACAGCAGACCCCGCTGCGTACCAGTACAGCCAGTGCCAGCCCGGCCGTGGAGGAGGAGAGGAGGAGCCCAGCGCTGGGTACCCGCATCACCACCACCGAAAGAAAGAGCAGGGAGAAGAGGGGTGTTTGGTTGTGTTGTTCTCGTTATTATTAATATTTCTTTTCTTTTTGGCATCAATACCATCTGTTCACCTGAACTACGGACCTTCTGTCTCTAGAAATCTTTTGGTATCTTCCCATCTGGACGCACACAAAAGGATAACGAAAGGACAAGATGAAAGCGGGAGCCCCGGAGGCAGCAGGCTCGGCTCAGCGGCCACGGCCAGGTTTGGCCACCACAGGGGTTCACTGATTTGGCTTTGCCACCAGCAGGATGGCTGAGCTGCAGCCTTGGAGACCCTGCCCTGGCTTCGGAGCAGGGATCGAGCACACAGGGGTCAGGAGCCTCCCCTGAAGCCGAAGTTGGGCCACTGGGAGGGGGGGAACCTCCTGCAGATGACATCAAGAAGGAAGCAGGAGCCGTGTCCTCGCTGCCAGCGCTGGTGGTTGGCTGGGGATGGTCATCACTGCTGGTGCCACCAGCTCCCCACCATCGTGGACCAGGGGCTGGGTGGTTTAGGGACCTGCTGGAGGTGGCAAGGCCAAGGGGACACAGTCCCACTAAAGCGCCGGTCCCCATCCTTGGCCAGCAGTGAGACAACGGCGCAAGCCTCACATCCAGACCACGGCAGAGGACTTGCCTCCTGTTTCCGCTGTTTCTTCCCCCAAAGGTGGGTGGAAGCAGCACATGGGCAGGGTCCACAGTCCCTCCTAGTGCAAACCCCACTGGGTGATGGAGAGATGACAGCGAGCTCCTGCCATCACCTTCCCTTGCCGGGGCGGTCGCTGGTGGAGGCTGGAGCACCGCAGGGAAGAGGAGACGGAGCTGCCTTCCCTGCGCCCACCGTGCACAGGGAAGGAAGGAGGGACCATTTCGGACAGAAACAACCTACCATCCTCGTTCACCAGTCACTAACCAAGGGAGGAGAGGAGGAAAAGTCCAGCTCTTGGGTTTTTGCTTCTCATGCCGCAGGATGTCCCCCGCAGCAGGGGTCAGTCAGTCACCGGGGTGCAGCATGGGGCAGTGGGGAGCGTGAGGGACGCGCCGTCAGCAACAGGTCACTGCACCAAGGAAACCCTTTTGCTTTGTGGAAGTGCCTTTAAAAAACAGGTTAACGCCGAAGGTCACCTTGGGGAGGTGGGAGCCGTCGCTTGGTCTCCGGCTGGGATGGTGGGAAGGGTTTGCCCCTCGGTGGGGAGGAGGAAGGGGTCCTTAGGACAAGTCTTCCACCGGCAGCTCCTCCTCCAGGTCCCTGTCGTCGGGAATCGTCACATTCTGGTTGGTGGTGGCCATCAGCGAGACGGGTCTGCTGTCGTCCTCTGCCTCGGCTGGCTCCTCCTTCACGTGCACGGGATGGCTGCGGGGAGGGAAGCCTTCAGCCTCAGGCTGCTGATCCCCCTCGGTCCAACCCTCACCTCCCCTGGGGGACGAGAGCCACAGGAGGTAACAAGCAGCTCCCAGTGCCCCATTTGCCACCATCCCTTAGCCCTCCCAGTAGCACCCACCAACAGCATCCCCCATGCCCTGGCTGACCTGTACTGCTGCGGGGACAGGCGCGGGCTGTTGCTGCCGTTGCTGTTGACCTGCTCCACGGTGCTGCTCACGTCATCGTGGCCCACGTGCAGCATGCCGCTGGCGGAGCTCGTGTTGATCATGGTGGGGCTGTTCAGCAGCGGGAAGCTGCTCTCTGCCAGCGCAGCCTGCAACAGAGAATGACATCGGCTCAGGTACGGAGGCTGCGAGGCCACACAGGGCTGCAGAGTGAAGGTTTAGTCCCACCGAACCCCAGCCAGGGACAGGATTGGGTCCTTACCTGGTAACTTGCATTAAGTGCTCCGTAACCGAGTCCTGAAATCATGTTCTTGACTAAAGTTGGACTCCTGCAGAAGGAGAAAGCAGAAGGATGCAGGGATGAGCTCCAGGGGTTGGCAGAGGGGGGAAGGTGTGAGTGTGGCTCCCAGGCCGTGTCCCATGGGAAAGGACCCACCCTGTCATCTTTGGTGGCCTTCGCTTTTGGTACTCGTGCTCGTCGACGGTCCACACGGCTCCCTTGACGTTCTCCACACGCACGAAGCACTTGTGCAGGCTCAGGTTGTGGCGGACGGCGTTCTGCAGGCAGAGCAGGCAGGAGAGCTCAGCGGCACAGCCCTCATCCCGCTGCCCAGACCCCTCCTCTTCATCACTATCCTCCTCCTCACCCAGCCCCTCCGGCTCCCCATGTCCCTGGGCTGTCCTGTCTGCAGCCCAACGCTCTGCAGAGCCATGCAGGGACATGGCCGATGCTCACTCCATCAGCAGCAAGGGGGGTGGGAGCTCAGCCCCCAAGCCACACGTGGGACACAACCCTGCCTCATGGACCTTGGCCAGATGCTGAGGAAGATGAAGACAGTGTGGGACAAGGGATAAGCGACACCAGCGAGGATCCAGGGGCAGAGCCGTCCTCTCCGCTGCAGCTCACTCAGTGATGCTAAGCAAAGCCAGTTAATCTTCTCCTTTCTTTTTCTTCCCCCCACCCTCCCTTTTGGTCCTTTCCCTCCCTTTCTTCTTTACATCGACCATCTTTACATTTCTAAATGTAAAATAAAGAGACGCACACGTAGGCAGACAGCGCAGCCCCGAGAGATACCAGCTCCCTTTTCCCCTTCCAACTCCCTGCCATTTGCTACTGCCCCTATTTCATTACCAATTTTAATTTGCCTCTAATTAAATCCTGTGTATTTTTCCGACTCACTTGCTAATCCATGAGGGAGGCAGGAGGCTGGAGTGGAATCTCTCCGAGCTATAATTACAAAGGGCCTAATCACGCCGGGGCTCTGCCTTTGAATAAATTTCCTTGCATTAAGGTTCTCGGATTCTCTGCCTTGCAAATGAGAATGACCCCAATTTCAGGAAGTTGGCCTCGGAGGGGGGGTTCTTTCTATTTCTTTTTTTTCTCTTTCGAGTCCTGATTCGTGATGAGAGACTAATTCGTTCCGCTAAAACATTAACAGCAATTGAAAAGGTCGAACAGGGGCTGGATAAACAAAGGAGCTGGCCAACACAACAAGGCAAAAGGAGACACAAGGACTGAACCCCCCCACCCCGGCGTTGGGAAGTGTTGGAGTTCCCAGAAACTCATCACATTGCACCATCACCCCTGTCTGATTTAAGGACAAAACCAAACAAAGCTGGGCTCCTTCTCTTATCTATCCACCCATCCATCCCTCCATCCATCCATCCCTCCATCCATCCATCCCTCCATCCATCCATCCTCCAGCCGCTGCCCTGGTGTCCCTGGCTGTGCCATGGTGGCTGGTGCTGCCACAACAGCCCCAGTGAGAGCAGTTGCACAGAAGCAGGGCTGCGAAGGCTCCTGCTCCTCTCACCATTTGACAGAGCCAGCCTGAAGCGGAACTCTGCAGGCAGCTCCCTGGCTCGCTCCTGGGGAAGGAGACTCAGGCACATCGGTGCTGTTTGATGGGATTTTTTGGGATAACTGGAAACCCCTGGGTCACACCAGGAACACGCCGGCCCAGCTCCTCGGGTGATGCTCAGTGCGTGTAGAGCCTGGTGCCATTACCCAGAGGGATGCACTCCATCTGGGACATGGGACTGAGGCATCCCTGGTCCTATACTGGCATCACCCATCGAGGAGGGTCCAGTTGCTCTCAATGAGAATGAGCCCAGGCCTCAATTCTATCCTTGCATCCCATGCCTGGGGGTCTGAAGTCCAACAAGGGCTGGGTCCTGTCGCTGCCCTTGAACCCCTGTCCCCCGCTGAGCAAACACAGGAATTCCTCCCGGATCCTGCCCATGCTCCCCTTCCTCCTTCCTGTGCGCGCAGGGGACTCCACGTCCAAACAAAGCCCTGATTGAAGGCAAAAAGCGTGGCAAAGCTGAAACCTTTCCTGCACATGGAGGCACACGTCCCCCCTGTCCCCACAGTGACATCCTCTGCTTGGGGGCATCCGTGGGTATGTGCTTGCAAAGGCAAAAGTGGAGGGAAAATCAATCCTGGCACTGGGCAGGATGTGATTGAGCCTCACCAGAGCCTGGGATGCCCCATCCCTGGTGCTGGGTGTCAGGCAGGGATCCAGTTCCAGGACATGGAAGAGATGCTGGGTGAGATCCCCAGTATGGGAATCCTCCCCCTGGTGTTGGCAGTGGGTCCCCTGCCTCATCCTAAGGTGGCTTTTGTATTTTGATAGAGTATTTGTTCAGTGCCAGACCTGGCTGCTCTGTTTGCTTCTCATCTGTCTTTGCTAATGATGTTTGCTCTACACCCCCAGCCCTGCTCCCTGTGCTGTGCTGGGGTCTCCCACAGTGAGGATGGGGTACCCAGCACCCCTGCCCCATCCCATGGGAAGCTATAGAGACAAGGAGAAGTCACAGCAGCAACAGTGGTTTTCCAAAGAGGGGAAATAGAGTATTTTTACCTCCTCCTTCAAAAGATGCCTGGCCTTGGACACTGAGGATTGTGAGTGGAAGCATCCCCCTGCAGCTCTTTTTAATCCCCTTCTGGTCATGGAACAGATAAAGAGTGGCAACAAAGGAACTAGAAGGGCTGGGGGATGCCCTTCTCTAAGACATCAATTCTGCCCTTGAGGAATATGGGGTGTGGGGAGCCCCAAAGACAAAAAAAACCCCAAAATATGTATTCCTTTCAGCCAGTAAAAGGGAAGGAAAAAGGCATTTTCAGCTGCCACTATCTTACTGCACAGATGGGGAAACTGAGGCACGGAGCAGGTAAAGCGCTGCCATGGACAGTCCCTGCTCTGGATGGAGAGACACTGGAGCTGCTCTGGGCTCCCTGTCCCAGTGCTCCCCATCACCTCCCAACCCTGGGGGTGTCCCCACAGGCTGAGGCCAGCCCAGGGATGTGCCCAGGGATGCGCTGCCTGCCTGCAGTGCTGCATGAGTGCCGTGAGGGGGACTCCAGACTGATGCCGAGTCATGGCCAGCACCAAGAATGACCCTGGCATCTCTGACCACCCTGCTCCTTCCCACCGCTACCCTTGGGATGCTCAGGATGGGCCATACTAAAGCCAGGGGCCACTCAAAGCACTTTGGAGCCAAAGCAACCGGTATTCAGCCAAAGTTTGCTGTGAGAAGCAAGCCCCTGCTGCAGGCAGCTCCGGACACACGGGGGCTCCAGAAGAACCAATTCCTCCTTAACCCTTTCAAAAGGCACCATCCCGCTTGCACCTCACTCGTTCTGATTTCATTAAGGGTTGGTTTCCCTCTGCCACTGCTTGCAGGAAGAAGCCGTGGCTCAGTAAATACACGCAGCAGGAAACAAGAAGTAAATCTCCTCTGTTAGGGCAATAACTGCTCCTTTTCATCACTCCCCTGCTCTTGGAGATGTGTTTTCTCAGTTCTTGATTTCTACATATCCAAGGGGGAAGCAGCCCCTGCACACACATGCACCTCACCTGGCTGTGGCACATCCTCCTCTCAGCACAGCATCCGCTTGGATCATCACCAACCTGAGTTGGTATTTCCAGCGTCTGTTTTCTCTGCCCTTCTGATGCTGCAGCGGGTGACTGCACTCCAACCTGGATTTCTATACTACTTTGCCATATCCTACTGCATGGACAGTGTGTCCCCAGACAACAGGGATGCATTTCAGAGGGGAAAAATGTGGGATTTATCCACAAAATCACCACCATCTTAGAACTGTGCAATGAACTGGTCCGCTACCACCGGTGCCCATATAAGCTGGAGCATCTCCTGCAGCCCCAGTGGGATGGGGTGGGCCCCAGGGCTGCTCTCACCTTCCAGGTAGCCGTGTTCCTCCGGAAGTAGGCAAACATCCGTGTGAACCAGTTATAGATTTCGTTCAACGTTAGCTGCCTGTCGGGGGTCTCCAGGATGGCCTGGGAAAGCAGAGGGGGAAAAAGAGCATCACTCACATCGCTCTGGTGCAGTTCAACACCCACCCATGGTGAGGCATGAGGGGGGTCAGCAGGCACCGGGGGTTCTCCAGGCCACAGGAAGAGGGAAGAGCATTGCCGGAGGCTCCTGCAGGCAGGTTTTGGGATGCAGAATGAACCCCAGAGCCACTCACCTGCCGGATGAGCGAGGCGTACGTGAAGGGTGGCCGGACATCGGCGTTCTTGTAAAACTCGTGATTCTGTGCAAGTTCTGGAGGGGGGACAAGAAACAGGGGGTGCAGGGGGTGAAGGGATCCACTCTGGGACATGGGGACCGTGTGATGGAGGGCGCTGGGCTGCACCCCGGAGCTCACCTGAAGATATTGGGGTGCAGAACTTCTCCGAGTTTCTCCTGCGGATGGGCCCCACGTTGTGTAAAGTGGAAGAGCTGATGACGGAGGGGCCCTGCCGCAGTGGGGTGATGGGCGCCGTGGCGGAGGTGGGGGGATGAGGTAAGCCGTCAGGGAACGTGTCGGAAGTGCTCTTGGAGAGGGTGGCACTGGAGACCAGGTTCAGCTGCATGGACAGGAGGGAGGATGGCGGTTGGGTACCAGCGTGGGGAAGGCAGCGGCAGGGCTGGGCCGCTCATAGCACAAGGCAAGGGCAAGAAGGGCTTGCAAGGGGGGACTTGCTGGGGTCTACAGGGGTGGGAGGCAACCATGGAAGAGGATGCACCCATAGGATGGGATGTAACTGTGCGACGAGATGCACCCATGGGATGGGACGCCTCCACTGCATGTTCCAAGCTGGCTGAGCAACACAACATGCTGACATGGGGTGCGTTTCACCCCTGCTTGATGCCTTGCACAAGGGACTAGATTATGTGTGCTGAGTGTGGTCAGGGCATGCCCATCCCAGGGAGCCCACTGGGGCCACAAAGGGTTGTGGTGACCATGCACAGGGCAGGGAGGGCACGGCAGTCAGCGGTGAGGGAAGAGGAAGGAGAGGGCCAGGATGGGACACAGGCTTACAGGTTGGCTGAAAGGCTTTGGCTCTGAAGGTCTCATGTGAAGATGGGCCATCATTGCTTGGAGACGCTCACTCTCCTTTGCCAGCTGCAGGAAGCAAGAAGCAGAAGGGAGATGGTCAGGCAGTGCTGGTGCTCACAGCAGAGGTACCCATGGCCTGCATGGAGCTGCCCACCAAGCCCCCAGCATCCTCCATCAGCCCTGCAGAAGTTACCTCCTGCTCCATGTGGAACCCTCCCAAGAGCCCAGCGAGGCCGTGGCTCTGGGGGGGGCTGCAGCACCCATGGTGTGGGACACAAGGGACCCTGCTTCAGCTCTGTGTGTGCAACCACAGCTTCAGTGATGGCCCCGTCCCACTGCATTCCTCTCCTCCCTGTGCCCCATGTCCCCATCCCCTTTGCCTTCCTCCAGTCCCTGCTGTCTCCCACTCACCAGCAGATCCCTGTCCGTTCCCCCTCCCTCCCTCCATCCACCCGGACGCACAGCATCGCTGTAATTGTGCACTCCCCCCTGTTTACTCCCTGGAGTGCGCAGAAGGGTGAAATATTCACTGTGGCACCAGGGGAGATTTTGATCCCGGCGGAGGCGATGGGATCTGACACCCGCTCTCCTCCCGTCACCTTCCCTTTCCACCGAGACCCCTCAAGCTCAGGGCTCCGCATCCCCACATGCTGCCGGCTCCGTCAGCTTCCCGGAGCTGGGACTCGGGCGAGGAAGGAGTTAAAGGCAGGAGCCAGAGCAGAGTTTGCTGCAAGTTTGGAGCAGCTCAGACGCTTTCGTGCTGCCGTGGTGCTCATTAGAGCTGACAGGTCTCCCCTCGTGATGCAGACGCTCTCCGCCGGCACAGCGGGAGCTCCATGCTGCAAACTTTATAATTGGTAGCTCCGGTGGCAGGTTCTCCTCTGTGCACACACAGCTTTCTGCTCGCCCTTCAGCTCCCCCCACCGCCTTCCTTTTCCCTCCCCTCTTTAAGCCCCAGTAATTGCTTTCAACCTCTCGCTTTAGCGAGGGCTGGAGAGCAGGATGCGATCACGCGGCTTCGCAGCCCTCCCGCCTGGGAGGGGTTTGCTGCGTGTCCCCTTCTGCAGCCCCTGTTACTGTAATGCCAGGCAGAGGCTCCCAAGGCTGCCACACATCATGGCCTGTTGCTCCCTGGGGCCAGTATCCCCCATCAGGGCACCCACTGTGACACACAGCAATGGGCACAAAGTGCTCTGAGCTCCAGCCAGCCCCTGGCCAAACATCCAGGCCCCAGGCACTGTAATGCCATGGGGGTCCTGGTGAGCAACCCTCTAACAGAGACCCTGCCATGTCCTGCTTTCAGGTCCCAAGATGAAACCCCTCCATTTCCTCCCATTTCTCCCCTTTCCTATTACCCAAATTCCACACAACACATCGGGGAGCTGGAGATGCTATTTAAAGAACCAGCTTTCCATAAATAGCCCCCTGAAGTTGGGCTCCAAAGACCAAAATAAGTGGCCTGATTTCCAAAGAGCCACGCAGTCCTATGGCTCTTGCTGGGCTGGAGCACAGTCATGTCCTGCCTCTGGGTATGCACGCCCCAGCAACACGTGTTCCAAGTGTCTGGAATGGCATCTCACTGTACTCCCTGGGACACTTTGGCCAGGAAGGATGGCTTGTGCCTTCTTCCAGCCCCATCATAATCACGCAGGGGGGCTGGTATCACAAAGGGAACCAGTTTGAGGGTCCCCCAGGTCTTTATCTCCACCAGGATGTGGCCCAGATCCACCACTATTCAGGAAGGATGCTTTAATGAGCCCCAGGGTGGCTGGTTACCCCGCTACTGTCTCCAACCTCACTAACCCCATCCCACAGAGAGCAGCCACGACATGGGGTGGAAAGCAGATGCTGTTTAAACCTGTGTCCTTAGAGGCTGGGCAGCACCCACCTGTATTTCCAGCTGCTGTACCACTTGCATCTGGACTCGACACTGGGCCGTGCTTCGGTCGTCAAGTGCATGTTCTGTATTGAGGTGTCTGGGGAGGAGAACATGGGTGTTGATGCCTGCATGTACCCAACATGCAGCCCCCTCGCTGGGACCACACTTGGGACCAGCCATGCCAGGCACACTACAAGGTGCTGCCCGGGATGCTCTGGCACCACTGCCTGAAGTGTGAAGAGCAGAAAGGAAACTGAGGCACAAGGGCCAACCAAAATGGGCTGTGTCTCCTCCCCAGCCCTGGGCTGGAGGCTGGCTGTGGACAACCAGCCCTGGGGAAGCCCCGTGGTGCTCAGGAGCAGTCATGGTTGATGGGAAGTCCTTGAGAAGGTGGCTGGCAGGAGGCAGCCTGGAGGACCTGAGGAGCAGGTTCCCAGGACAAAGGTGGCATTATGGAGGTTTACTTACACCCTCTAAGGAAAGCCCTGAAGGCAGAAAGTGACATTTCCAGGGTGCTCCTCATCCCACCACTTTCGTGCCTGATGTTTATAAAGCACAAGGACCTTTGGGCCTCGTCGCCCTCCTTCCTTCTTGGGGATGGGAAGGGCTCATGGAAGGGGTGACAGGGACAGGGACACTGCTTGCTACAGAGCCAGGGACATCCTTGTGGGAGTCCCCAGCCCCAGCACACTGGCAGCCTAGGAACGCATCCAGTCCTGACAACAACGCATGGCTGGGCCATGTCCTTGCTGTGGTGGGTGCAAACCCAGAGGGTCCTCACTGAGAGGAGTGGGACAGGTCAGAGGGGGGATGCTGGGCGCAAGGGCAAACTGTATCTGGGAACACACTGAAGGTGGCACCCACTGCTTGGAAACACAAAAGTGTCCCAGGGCCAATGCTTCCCAGCACCAAAACTGAGCTATTTCTGCTGAGGTATCCCAGGAGAAGGTGCCTCAGGAGGATCCGGATGTGGAAGACGCAGGAGTCTCACCCGGCTGTTTGTGAGACTTCCAGCCCCAACTTGCAAAAACAGGTCAGGTAACTGGGACTGTGTGTGAGCAAACCCCAGCAGTGTCAGCCCTGCACTGCTGCTCAAGCAGACCGAGGGCATGGCTGCTTCTCCAGGGAAGAAGCTACCGAGAGCCTAAGCTGTGTTGAGCAGGAACAAGGGAGACGTGTCCCATCGACTCTCATCACTGCTCAAAGGATGTGCTGCCCCTCTCTACCACAACGCTGAGGTTTCCAAGCTACTCTGGGGAGGTGATGCTCAGAACAGGCTCAAAGCCAGTGCCTGCACTCAAAGCAAGGTCCACGCTGCAGCTGGGCTCAACCTTTGGGAGCTGGGAGTTTTCCATCTGTGTGTCCCACACCCCAGCATGCACTCACGTTGGACAGACACACTGCACTAGTGCTGTCAGGGATGCTGCCCCTTGGGAAGCTTCCCCCTGGAGCTCTAGGTGTGCTTAGGGGACACAGGACTCACAGCAAGGCTTTGCTGGCACCGCCATCCAGCCCTGGCAATCCCCTGCCAACCTCAGCTTCCAAACTGGAGCTTGCTCATCTGCCCTGTGCCATGTAAACATGTTTGGAGAGGCGGGAGGAGATGCCTTATCTAGGTTCACCCCATGAGTCAGAGGAAGGAAGGAAGACACAGGAGCCTGACTCATTCACTCACTCCATCGCCACCAAGCAACGCTCCCCCGGTCTGCTTTCAATCCTCCTCAGCCTCCTGTGCAAAGCCTCTGCCCAGCTCCTTCCCTGGGAATGAGGAGGCCAGGGAATGGCCCCATC
>JANHGB010045995.1:5760-16331 GCA_026283785.1 Coracopsis vasa | reverse complement strand
CCGGTGGGGCGCGGGCGCTGTCGGGGGGCTCCGGTTCCCGCTCCGGTGCCTTCCCATGGCGTTCCCGGTGCGGGCAGTGCCGGGTGGGACGGCCCCGGTGCATTTCCCGTGCTCGCCGCCGCCGGTGGGTCCCGAGGGGAGGGGGCGGCCGGAGGGGTCCAAGTTACCGGTGACTTTGAAACGTCCTTCCCCACCCGTGCCTTGGTTGGGGGGAGGTTTAAGAGGGGGGGGCACGGGGCCGGGCCGCCGCCCACGGAGACAAAAGACCCCGAAAGCCGAGACCCGGGGGGGGGACCCGCTCCAGTGCCGGGACGGGGCGGCCCCGAGGGCTCCGGTGCTGCGGCCGGTCCCGGTGCCTGGAGGTGGTGGTGGGGGGGGGGGACCGGGGCTTTGTTCACCCCCGCGGCAGGAAACCGCGGTTGTTATCGCCCGGTTCATTAGAACCGGTTTGCGCCGGTGGCTCGGGCTCCCCCCCCCCGCTGAGACCCGGGCGGCCATTGCGAGTACCGAGAACGGTAAAATCCACCCAAAACGCAGCCGGTGCGTCCGGTGCCCGGTCCCCTGGTGGGGATCGGTGTGAAGCCAGGCACCACGGCCCCCCCAGCATTGGGCTGCCCCAAGGGCCTGGGGGGCTGGAGCTTCCCAGACACCCTGTGGGTCATGGGCCCCTCTCTGCAAGGGGACCATGGAGCTCGGCTTGTGCCCTGTCCCTCAGCACAGGGGACCCTGTGGGTCCCATCCCTGCAGCATCTCCATCCCGGTCCCCATGGCATCCCATCCCTGCAGCATCCCCATCCCTACAGCGTCTCCATCCTGGACCCTGTGGCTTTTCCATCCCAATCACCATGGTGTCCACATCCCTGCAGCATCCCCATCCCAGACACTGTGGCATCCCCATCCCTGCAGCATTTCCATCCCGGTCCCTATGGTATCTTCATCCTGGTCGCTGAGGTCCTCATCCCTGCCCACTTTCCTCTGGGCGCTCCACAGTGGCCAAATGAGATGGGAGATCCAGACCAGAGCCCTGGGGAAGCACTGGGAGCATGGAGCAGCATTGGGAGCACGGGGCAGCATTGAGATCATGGGGCAGCTTCCTCAGCCTGGCATGGACCTGTACACACCGCTCCATGCACAGCCCTGAGCACACCCCCCCAGACCCACAGCCTTGCACACCCCCGCACACCCTTACACACACACCCATGCACACCCCACTGACTCCCTGGGTGCGGGGTTCACCCCATCCCTCGGTGCTTGGCTGTTGTCTGATTGTTGGCTGTTGGGTGTCAAGCGGCCGGTGACCCTGCTCCATAGCAGACCCCATGTGAGCGCCTGTGTGCGGGTGTACATGTACACCTCTGCATGTGGGAGGTGTGTGTGTGTACATACAGCACATGTGTACTCACACCACACGTGTGTGTGTGTCTGCTCGCTGTGGGTGCGGGTGTGGGTGCGTGGGGTGTTGCTGTCAGCGCACCCTGGCTCTGCCATCGCACCCATACACACACCTGGGGGTTCTCTTCCCCTCTCCCCCTCGCCTCGCATGGTTGTAATAACCCTCTGGCCCCTCTCCAAGTATCGGGGTTGCCATGGAAACAATAAAACTGCAGTGATTTGGGGCTCCAGCTCCACTGTCTCCCATTGTAAACATGGAAGTGCTGGAGTGCACAGGCAGCAAAACAGAGCTACACTGTGTGTATGTGTGTGCACACGTGTGTGTGTGTGCGTGTGTGTGTGCATGTGTGTATGTGCACATGTGTGTGTGTGCACATGTATGTTTGTACACGTGTGTGTGTGCACAGGCAAGGGGCTGGCTAATGGGTGACTTGACACTCAGAGGTGTCTTAGCAAGAGGGGGACCCACTTGGGGACCCTGAGAGAGATGGAGGCATGGGGCAGAGGGAGCTGGGCTGCACAGGTTGGGTCCCACTGATCCCATCCTGACCATTAAGGGGGTCCCCGTCTGTTTCCCTGCAGGGAGGATCCGTCACGGAGCTGCTCCAAAATGCACAGGACCACCAGGATAAAGATCACCGAGCTCAACCCACACCTGATGTGCGCCTTGTGCGGCGGCTACTTCATAGACGCCACCACCATCGTGGAGTGTCTGCACTCCTGTGAGTGTCCTGGGCCCCCAGCCGGGGCCACGCTGCACCCAGGGGTGCCCCAAGCCCCAGGAAGGGTGGTTGTGCCGCACCGAGACAGTGCCCAAACCCATCCTGCATCAGCAGTGCTGCTGCATGGAGCTGCGGGGTCATGGATAGGGCTGGAGCGGGGCAGGGAGCTGATGGGGGGGGGCACAGGGGCTCTGTCTGTTTGTCCATCTGCTCACATTGAGTCTGTCCCTGCAGTCTGCAAAACCTGCATCGTTCGCTACCTGGAGACGAACAAGTACTGCCCCATGTGTGATGTCCAAGTGCACAAAACCAGGCCCCTCCTCAGCATCAGGTGAGCGCTGGGGGGCTCAGCGGCCAACCTGGGGGCTCAGCGGCCAACCTGGGGGCACGGTGGTGCAGCCAAGCAGGGACCAGTTGCATCTCTCACAGTGTGAAACCTCTCTGCCTCCTGGCTGTGCGCCCCGCAGCAGTGGGGATTTGGGGTGTTCTCCAGGGGGAAGGGGAATGGGGATGATGGGAAGTGGCACCATGGAGGGGATAGGACTCAGGGACAGCTCTGTGGCAGCAGGAGGTGGCTGGGGCAGGAACCAGGTGGTTGCCATGTGCCCATGCCTGCACATCCCAGACCACATCCATCCCTCCATCCTTCCCTCTATCCATCCTTTCATCCATCCCTCTATCTATCCCTCCATCAGCCATCCATCCCTGCATCCATCTCTGCATCCATCCCTCCATCCCTCCCTCTATCCATCCTTCCATCCATCCCTCTATCCGTCCCTCCATCCATACATGCATGCATGCATCCATCCGTCCATCCCTCCATCATCCATCCCTCCATCCATCCATCCATCCATCCATCCCTCCATCCATCCATCCCTCCATCCATCCATCCATCCCTCCATCCATCTCTCCATCATCCATCCATCCCTCCATCCATCCATCCCTCCATCCATCCATCCATGTATCCCTCCATCCATTCATCCCTCCATCTATCCCTCCATCCCTCCATCCTGCAGTCCCACCATGCATAGTTTAACCTGGGACCTGCCTGTGCTTTCTAACTCCCTGCTCTGTCCCCTGTGGGTGCTGTGTCCCTCGGGGGGTACCAGGGTGGCAGTGCAGCGGTGCAGGTGCCTTCACATCCGTCTGCCCTGGCTGGGAGAAGCCAGACACATCATGCCTCACTTGTGGAATTGGCTCTGCAGGTGGTTGGCATAGAAACCAGGAAAGGCTGCACTACATCACTGGGGTGGTTTTTGTAGCCTGTTTTCTTAGCCTTTTCCATGGAAATCCGTTTCTGTAGTAACACTTTCTCTGCCTTTTCCTTTCTATTTTTTCCTGCTTCACTATGAAATATTTACACTCTGGCTCCCACGGAAACATCCCTGTCTGCATGCAGGGATGGATCCCACCGTGGTGCCGTGCCATATCCTGGGGCACATGTGGGCCTGATCCAGATGTGGTGCCATAGAAAAGTCCCTGTGCCCATCAAGGCCTTGCTTTCCCCTTTACTTCCCACACCGGTGCTGTGGATGCTGCCCCCCATTCACCCCATGTCCTCCAGCCCCACATTGATGCTGAATGGGTTTGGCTCCCCACGGGCAGGCTCTGGCTGGTGATTCAGCTGCCAGTCAAGCAGCCCAGGCTGCTTTTCCATCACCTTGCTGTAAATCAGGAAGTGAATCCTCTGGGTATGTGCTGGAACTCAAATCACAGCAGGGCCTCGTGCACCGCATTGACATCACCCAGCAATGAGGGATGAAGGACGTGGACACAATACTACAGGGTCTGGTCATTTGCTTTTCTTTAAAGGCCTGACTATTCAAATGGGAGCAATTGCAGGTGTCATTGACCTTCACCATCCCCACTGCTCCTGCTCGCGTTGGAAGGTGATTTCCTTTCTGATTTGGCTGATGCTGGGGTTCAATTGTGCCCCATCCCTTTCCTGCAGCAGCCTGAGCCCAAGTCTTGAGTAAAACCCCACTCCCATCTCCATGCCTTGAGTTCCTTGAGTGCTTTTCAAGCTCCTGCCTTGAGACGGTTGCGTTTCAGAGCCCACTTTGCTCTCCCTGCCTTTGGATGCTGCCCTGCATCATCCTTACAACAGAGGGAAATCAGAGCCTGAGCCTGAACCGCAGCCACCTCGAGAAGTAAAATGAGATGCCAATTCCAGCGTGCAGGAACGTTTGCTGATCTCAGGGATGTAATTCCTGTTAAGTTCTCCGGGTGTTGTTGTAATTGTTTTGACTGCTGAAACGGATCCTGGCCCCCGAATCCCACGCTCCTAATTCCCAGCAATTACAAGGAGTTTTGAGCTGGTTTTCTCCCTTTTCCCAGAGCTAACCCTTTGCAGTGAGCGTGAGGCTGGATGGGTTTGCTCTGGGATCACCGTGGGTTGGGGTGCTGGGGCTTTGTGCTGGGAGATGGGGGGAAATGGCACCCAGGCTGGCCAGGGGCAGCCCTGGAAGGAAACTGCTCCCTATTCCAGCTGATTTCTCCCTCTTTCCCTGTTTCTTTGCCCACCTCAGGTCGGACAAAACCCTTCAGGACATCGTGTACAAACTGGTCCCGGGGCTTTTCAAAGGTACAGCCATGCACAGTTATCATTGTGTGGGTTTGGGGTTGGTTGTAACTCGCTCCCACTCATCAGTGAGGCTGATCCTCATATACCCCCCTATCCTTGGGACTGGGACAGGAGGAAGATGCTTGGTGTGAACAGACAGGGATGGCTCCATTGGGATAGCGCCCATCCGGATGGCTGGGGGGAGCCACACAAAGCAGCGCTGGGAGCCACTGCCCTCCTATGGGTCCTATGGGCAGCTTGTGCTGGGGCTGCTGGTCAGGAGCAGGCACTCAGCACCCCAGGGCTCCCCTCCCCGCATCCATCTCCCCTTGGTGTGATGGTTTCCTCTTCATCTTCCTCCTCCCTTCTCCCACAGATGAGATGAAGAGGAGACGTGACTTCTATGCAGCCTACCCTGTGGCAGAGGGTGAGTGCCAGCCCCATGGACCCCCATCACCGAGGCTGTGCCCCCCCATGGCTCAGCCTCTCCTTCCCTCTGCTCCTGCAGTTCCCAATGGGTCCAATGAGGATCGCGGGGAAGTCTCCGAGCAGGACAAAGGGAACCTGACGGATGATGAGATCGTCAGCCTGTCCATAGAGTTCTATGAAGGGTCAAGGTACCATTTCCTGGTTACTCCCAAGATGCTGCATTGGGTTTGGGGCTGTGAATGAGCTCTCACCTGCTCCGGAGATGGAGCTGAGATCATGGAATCATGGAATGGTTTGGGTGCTCCAAGCCCCATCCAACCTGGCCTTGAACTTGGGATGAGGCAGCCACAGCTTCTCTGGGCACCTCTGAGAGGCGAACTGGTGGTGGCTGACATGGCCCTGCTTGGAGCTCAGCATATCCCGGGATGCTTGAGTGGCCAGAGGAGCACCCAAACCCCATCTGCCCTCGTCTCCCATCCTGCATCCTCTATGGGTGCTTGCTATGGCAGCAGGATCCCTGTATCCCCAGGCAGCAGAGCCCAAGGGCTGCCACATCCCCAGTTCCAGCGGTGGCCTCCAAGGATGTCAGCAGCATCCAGGGCAGTGGTTCAGCGGGATTCAGGGAATGTGGGTGCCTGGGCAGCGGTTGCAGTGCATAGGGTTGGAAATGCAGCAACTGCATGGGGGAAGCCAGAGCTTGGTTGAAGGTCACTGGGTGATTCCCCTCCATGGACAGCCCTTCTGATGGGTTGTTCTTTCTCCCTGCCTTTTAATTCCTCCATAAACTTCATCCCGAGTTTTCCTTCCTTCCCTCAGAGAAGAGAAGAAAGGGAGCGTTGAGAACGGGGACCTGGAGAAGGAGAAGGAGAAGGTGAGCGTGGTGGGACCACGGCACGGAGAGCTCCATGTCCAGCTGCCTCCCGGGCTTTTGGGGTGGGCAGGTAATAGGGGGGGGTCCCCAAACCCAATGCAGGAGGTGGGAGCTGCCCATTGACTTGCACATGGACTCAGCAACGCCTCTCGGTCCCCAGAAGAACGGGCTGCGGTTCCTGCGCTGCCCGGCTGCCATGACCGTCATGCACTTGGCCAAGTTCCTCCGCAACAAGATGGATGTGCCCAGCAAGTACAAGGTGAGCCTGGGCTTGGGATGCGCTCCCGTGGGCTTGGGATGCGCTCCCGTGGGCTTGGGATGTGCTCCGGTGGGCTTGGGATGCGCTCCGGTGGGCTTGGGATGTGCTCCGGTGGGCTTGGGATGTGCTCCCGTGGGCTTGGGATGTGCTCCAGTGGGCTTGGGATGCACTCTGGTGGGCTTGGAGGAGGCGATGCCATTTGGCTGCATCCTCTGCTGCACACTCCCCATGCTTTGCTTGCTCTGCTTTGTGCAGCCCAGGCTTTGCAGCCCCACATCCCAGATGGATCCAGCCTTTATGGCGTGTTGCATCTCAGTGGGGAAGTTGCTCCAGCAAAAGCAGTGCTGGGGATCCAAGCAGGACCCTTGGGGATGGCAAATCCCAATGAGCTGCTCTGAGGGGGGGGCTGGTGGTGCCTCTGTGCCCATGGTGAGGGACTGATCCTGTCCCCTGCACCAGGTTGAAGTCCTCTATGAAGATGAGCCCCTGAAGGAGTATTACACCCTGATGGACATCGCCTACATCTATCCCTGGAGGAGGGTAAGCGGAGTTGCCTCTTTCCCTGCTATGGGTATGGGCACTGGGGGCTTGTCTTGGAGGAAAGCTTGGAAAAGGAGTCCTATAGGGGAAGGCTGAGGGCATTGGGAAGCGTCAAAATTGAGGGAGTTAGAAGTTGAAGAACTTCAAAGTGGAAAAGGGTCAAAATTGAAGAACTTTAAAATTGAAAAGGTTCAAAATTGAAGAACTTCAAAATTGAAGAACTTCAAAAATTGAAGGACTTAAAAAATTGAAAAGCTTCAAAATTAAAGAGCTTTAAAATTGAAAAGGTTCAAAATTGAAGAACTTTAAAATTGAAAAGGGTCAAAATTGAAGAACTTTAAAATTGAAAAGGGTCAAAATTGAAGAACTTTAAAATTGAAAAGGTTCAAAATTGAAGAACTTAAAAAACTGAAAAGGTTCAAAATTGAAGAACTTTAAAACTGAAGAACTTAAAAAAATTGAAGAAGTTCAAAATTAAAGAGCTTTAAAATTGAAGAACTTTGGAATTGAAAAGAATCAGAGCTTAAAAACTGGGTCATTTCCACGGATAAACCCCACAAGCTCTTCCTTGCAAAGATGCTTGCTCCTGATGGGGTTTTTAGGAGGCTGGGTGGGGGGCTGCTCGTGCTTCTCTCCCTGTATCTCCAGGGCAGGCTGCCGGGCTGGTGGCCACCCCCGGCGCCGCAGGATGCCGGGTACCACATCTCTGCCCATCTCCCCCCTGCAGAACGGCCCCTTGCCCCTGAAGTACCGCGTCCAACCCGCCTGCAAGCGGCTCAAGCTGTCCCAGCCCCTCACCCCCGAGGGCACCAACACCAGCGGCGCCTCCGAGTGCGAGTCGGTCAGCGACAAAGCGCACAGCCCGGCCCCGCTGCCGGCCACCTCCTCCTCCCTGCCCAGCCCGGCCACCCCGTCCCACGGCTCACCCAGCTCCACCGGCACCGGCACCGGCACCGGCACCGCGCTCAATGGCTCCTCGAACTGCCACCCGCTGCCCGCCGCCCGGTGCCGCAAAGCGACTGTCAATGGCAGCACGGGCTCAGCCCTGACCTAAGCAGCGGGCGGACAGGGGACTCCTGGCTGGCTTTTCTAGATCTCTATATATTATATATATACGTATATATGTGTACATAGGGAGAAAAAAGAACGAAAGCAAAACAAGACAAATTATACATACTTATTTTCTATCGATCGACCAGATTAATTTAAAGTGCAAATAAGATGCATAAAGGTGGTTGAATATTTTTAAATGATTTTTCTTTCCCCCCCCCCCTTCTTTTTCCTTTCCTTTTTGTTTGGGTTTAACTGATGTAGCTGCATGCCAGAGCTGGGAGCCGCTGCTGCCTTCCTTGCTCAGTTTCTCTCCCACTTTTCTCCCTCCTCCCCATCCCTCTCCCCTCAATGGGGCAGGGGGGGACTCGCAGCTGCACAGGTAAGGGTGAAGCACAGGTAAAGGCCAAGCACAGAAGCCAAAAACTGCCCCCCCAGCCCCCCCGTGCCCTGTGGTTTATTGCTATCTTTGTGTTTATTTCTGCTTTTAGCCCCAGGTTTGATAACGGGGTGCCCTGGCTCCATTGGTTGGCATCGAGCATCACTTGCCGGCGTTGCCCCCCTCATCTTTGCCTTGCCCAGCACCTCCCTGTTCCTTTATCTGCTCTTCCCATGTGGTCTCTGGATGGAGGTTCAGGCTCTGCCCTCATGAAGCCTCATGCAGACGCTTCCCTTCATGCACAGTAAGTAGGTTGAGTGGTGAAGGGCCAACCATGGGCAGGAGCACAAGGCCCACTGGATACTGGTGTCTCCTCCTTGGAACAGCACTGGGTGCCAGCAGTGATTTTGATCTAAACCATTGGGGGCTGTTTTGGCAGCGCTGGATGAGTCTTTGTGGGACCCAGGGGCTTCAAAGCACCCCACAACTGGCTCCCCACAGCATTCCAAAGCTTTTCTTTGTGTTCTCCCCTCGCCCTCGTCCTTCCCACCCTCTCCTCCTGCCCCCCCATTGGGTTTTTAAGTAGAGAAACTATAGAGTACAGTGCCTTTAGCCAGGAGGCTTCGGTGAGGGGCGATGGTGGGAAGGTGCTGCCATGCATTGGATGGCACCAGGGAATGGACCAACGTTCTACATGGACCATATAAAGCACACGAGCCCCAGGAGCACAGAGCCGGGGGGGGGGAGGTTATTCCTGCCCTTGCTGGGGAGGGGGACATAAACCAAGCAAGTGCCTGCAGCACCCAGCCAGCACCCCCCACAGCAGCACAGTGAGGACCAAAGGCAAAGCGGCACGGGAATTGTCTGAACAGCCCGATTCCAAAGGTCAGGAAATGTGGGATGTCGTCAGTGTGTTTCTTAATTATTGTTATCTTTTAATTCATTTGTTGGAAGCACTGCACCCCCAGCACGGATGGGACAGCAGCACCATTGCTGCAGCCCAGCCCCAGGCTCCGGGCACTGGGAATGGGCTTGGGAAGGGTCCCCAATGGGGCCTCTTCTAGTCCTCTCCCCCATCCCCAAGCTGGGGCTTTACGAGGGGCTCAAAGCGTCTTGGGGGGCTCTGTTTGTCTCGACTTTGACACCCCTTTTCTCCTTGTAAATAGGTCAGAATGGGCCGAGGGAGGCAGCTGAGGTGCCTCGGTCAGGGTTTGTGGGGGGCTTGGGGTGGGGGGTGTTTTGTTTTCTGTTCTTTCCTATATGGTACAAACCAAACTGCTCTGTATGTCTGCATCCTGTACGGCGTTTTAATGTCCTGTAATATATTCGGATATTCATATATTGTTCTTGGTTAAACATTTGTATAACTACACAGCTTTGTACATGTAATAAATGCTGCAGAACTGTGGTTCCCTCCATCTGCCTGCACAACTGCAGCCCCCCGGTTCCTCTGTCCTGCATCCTGCAACCCCAGGGCTCGGTGCTGGGGCCAGGCTTGTTTAATGATGAGCTGCATGAGGGGATCAAGTGCACACTCGGGTGGGAGCGTTGATGTGCTGGAGGGGAGGAAGGCTCTGTGCAGGGATCTGGGTCAATGGGGCTGATTGCATGAGGTTCAATAAGGCTTAGTGCTGGGCAATGGCTGGATGCGGTGACTTTAAAGGTCTTTTCCAACCCATTTGATTCAATGAAAACCACTCCGGGAAGTCCCGTTATCCACTGGGTTATTCCTCAGTGGGGCTGAAGGCAAAGCTGCTGCCCCCCCACCACCAGTGCCTACAGTACCGAAATCTGGACACAGGATGGCAGCAGCCAGCGGCGCCCAGGGCTGCACCACTCCCCCCACCACCACCAGTGCTGCAGTACCGAACTCTGGACACAAGATGGCAGCAGCCAGCGGCGCCCGGGGCTGCACCACTCCCCCCACACCACCACTGCCTGCAGTACCGAACTCTGGATACAGGATGGCAGCAGCCAGCGACAACCAAGGGCAACACAGCCCCCCCCCACCACCACCACTGCCTGCAGTACTGAACTCTGGACACAGGACTGCTGCAGCCAGCAGCATCTGAGCCACACTGCTCCCCGTTCAAAACCCCTGACTGCAGTACCTAACTCTGGACACAGGATGGCAGCAGCCAGCGGCACCCAGGGCCACACTGCTCCCCCCCACAGCACCAGTGCCTGCAGTACCGAGCTCTGGACACAGGGTGGCAGCAGCCAGGGGCATCCGGAGCCACACCGACCCCCCCCACCACCACTGCCTGCAGTACCGGACTCTGGACACAGGATGGCAGCAGCCAGGGGCTCCCGGGGCCACACAGCCCCCCCACACACACCACTGCCTTCAGCTTTTTAACATCCTG
>JANHGB010045993.1:0-10447 GCA_026283785.1 Coracopsis vasa | reverse complement strand
AGACACTTCATTTCTCAGAAGTGAAACCGCTCCCTTCTGATCCAGGCACAAAACTGGTGTCACTGATGCCAGAATGGGGATGCATTTCATTACCTACACAAACTCACTTACATACACAAACACATTCTCTTCTGTTACATGAATATCTCCCGATTGTTCTGACCTGGGATGTGCAGTTTCTGCAGAGTAGTTAATCACAGTGATCATTATGGGAACTGTGCCCATCTAAAAGACATTTTTATTCATAAGGGTGGGTTCAATCATCTTGGAAATGAAGCTGATGAATCACTACAGTGGAAGCCACCGTAAGGGAAATTTGAAAACTTACTCTTGCTAACAATCTAGCAGGAAAATAGATTTCAAATGTAAAAAAATCCTTATTAATGTGATCAAAGAAATATCAAATGTATTTCAATGAAGAGCACTGCCTTAGGTTTAAGTGATTGCCAGGAAGTCAATTACAAAGACATGCAATCAAACACAGGTATCGTCTACTCCGTATTATCCGGCATGCACTGCATGCTTGACTGATCTATCTTACTTCAGTCATTTCAGTTCATTACTCCCTGGCAAATATGCGGCAAGATGCTTCCAGGTGCAGGTAGGTTCTGTACAGGTGACTGATGTCTGCTTCCTTCAAGTTTACAGTCTAAAAGGCACTATACCAAAGGAGGGAGGGGGTAAAATAACTTAATCACTTATTCTACTGTGATAAATTATTGCATTTGGTGTATAGGGTCTGTATGTAACTGCAAAGTTTTGCTTAGAGAGTAAAACAAAATTTGAAGAAAAAAAGAAAAAAACCTCAGCTTTACAGATGTTAAGTATAAATTTAACTACAGGTAAAACCAGCAATGCCTAAATCATTAACACAATGCGGAAGAGCTGTGGCTGAATCCATACTAAATGCCTTCTGAGTTACTCTGACCACCTCCTTTAACCTCCCACCTTCTCCTGCAACTGTCTTATTTCTTATCTAAGAGAGCTTTGCTTACAGCTTTGAGATGAACTGATGAAGGTGCTCTAATGAATGTCAGTCCAGCCTTTAGAAACACAAATGAAATACATGCCTGCCTATTTCTGCTGGTGGCCAAACACTGTTTTACCCCATGATCAAGCACTAAGTTATTCGTAAGCATGTATTGTTGAAGTAAGCCTATGCTAATGCTGATTTTGCTTTAAGGGGGAGGTGGAAACCGTATAGGCCTATCTGGACATGATTATAAATGAATTTTGATCACATTTTCTACAATGAGATAAATGACTTGGGATTTGAAACCAGATGCTTTTAATTACTGAGTTTCTTTGTTACATGAACCTCAGCTCCACACCTGTACATTGTTCTTTTTTTGGACAGATGTACTGATGCCCCTTTTGCGTGCTCAGATCCATAACACTGAGATAAATTATGATGGGTTCTTGGCTTCCTCCATTGAAAATGTTTTCAGCTGTCAGAGATATCTGTTTCTTGTTATTGGTTTTAGTGCTTTTGAAAGAAAGACTAAAACACTGACTTGTGTATTCTATTATAAATGAAGAGTATTCTCCAGCGGAATCCACAATGAATGAACGATGTATCTCTTTGGTCCTAGGAACTGTTATAAGAACTGTGGAGGTATTTAGTTCTCCAGAGTACTTCTAGGGAGTAAAGGTTTGTTTTCTACAAAGGTTCTAGCAGCATGCCAGTTCCTACTCAACTTATTTATGTGAGCTCACAAACTTAAAGATTAATGGCAGTTAGATGTAAGTAGTTAAAACACCCATCTCTTAAAGTAATGAGAATTAGGTATACAAACGTATTTTCCTACCTGGCCTGGATTCTGCCAGTTCAAGGAGATAGCATAGAAAAGAATCTCCCCCATTTCTTTTACTGGTTTTGGGGTGATCTCTTAAATCTTATCCCAGAAACAGTCATGCTTCAGAAAACCAGCTGCTTGCAAAAACCAGTGAAACTCTTACAGCCACAGTCTGAGTGTGGTCTCACCTGATAAGCAAGCACCCACTGAACCCTTTATATGCCATCATCCTCTCCCTGCTCTACAGCTCACTGAGAGCAGGTAGGGGGGCTGGGTCGCATTCTGCTTTGAAATGGAGGCACCTGAGAGGGTCCTTGCAATGTTTGTTACAAGGGCTTAAACAGGGGTAGGAGCTGGCTTACAGCCTCTTATTGCCAATGTGTAACATGGTAGTTATATACACAAATCTGACACACCAAGATTTTATCTTGCATATTTGTTTTCAACCTTAAACATATTGGGAATTTCAAATCTGGTGTTCCCTGGCTGAGCAAGAAGGGAAGCTCTGTGTACCTGGTGTTACTTCATGTAAAGAGAAATGAAGGACTAAATAGTTAACAGAGAACTCTTTACATTAAAGTATTTCTATGATATTTGACTTAACAGGTGCTAAGTAGCAAGCAAACAAAACTGATGTTTAAGCAGCCTGATTCAAATGTCTCTTTTCAGTTGATTGTTCCTAAATCCTGTTTCTTGTGATTTTTGTATAGGTTAAGTGGCTCTTCAGAGGGGTCTGGAACATAGTTTGAACTGGTTACAGTTAGCTAGTGAGAACCCTAGCAAAAGAGAATGCATAAGCTCCCTCCTCTAACCTTGATTACTTAATCCCTTATATTAAAGGCTCACAAGATTAGATTCAGAGCTCTCATTAATCATCACCTGTGGATATCACAGATGTCTTAATCCCACTTGTTCTTCATTTACTGTTGTGTTTACTGAGCAGAAATGGAATATAAAAAAATAGTTTCACTTTCCTTTCCCTTGGAGACACATCAACCTTCCCAATACAGTGATTATTTGTCAGTACCCCCAGCTTCTTTGGAGAACATAAGTGCTGTTTGTTATGGGCAACACAAGTGACAGAGGGCCTCAGTCCCATATAGAGGGACCGTGTTCAGATCCTACAAAGTGACCTTGTTAGGTCATTAAGCTAAATTGGTGCAAATCCCTAACTTGGTGCCACCACTCAACCTCACTTAACTTTATTCCTATCAGTTTCATTTAAGCTGATAATTTATCACACTAAATAGTCTAAACTGGAATTTACAGAGATGGTTTACACTTGAAATTAAGCACATTTTAAAATGACTTAGATAGTAACAGCTAAAAAAATAGTAGAAAGCAAGCCAAGTGCAACATTCACCTAAAATTCAATACCAAAAGCTGTTTTTCTGTCTTCATTCTGCTACAAATCAAACCAGACTATTTTTGCAATGGGCAAAATGAAACTGGGTTAGACATTACACATGGCACGGGCTACAAGAAATGCTAAAATAAACCTTTGCTACCTGAAATAAAAAATAAATATATATTGAAACCTGGATTATGACAAACCCACTTTCTGGGTGCCAAAATATTTCTCACTCACACACTTTTAGTTTAATTAGTATCAATATGAGTAAAAATTGTGGTCTAGCATACACCTCCTGCCAGAAGTTGAAAAAATACTCTCTGTATTGTATAAAGCCAGTATAAATACGTTTGGTAATGAAGTCAGATTTTGTTAGAACCTTTTCAAGTGAATTAGATAATTTTGTCAAACTATTTAAATGTCTTAGCAAACCATTTGGAAAATTGACTGCTGCACTTGGTATTGACTTTGGCAAAGGGTGGTATAACAGAGGGCTTTTTTTAAAGAAGATGAAAACCCCTTTAAATCAAATTCGGAATCTTATGTCAAACTGGAGTAGACTATTTGTACTCTGCTTCGTGTAGTTTTTGGCATCACGCGTATTTGATGACTCAGTAATTAGATTTCTTGATAGTAATCATTGGTTCATTCCACAGACTGAAACTATGCAATCCAGGCTTGTCATCGGGCTGATTCACAGTATAGAAATTCTTTGCATTTACTTAAACATGAATGCTGAGACAGCTGACAAATGAGGCAAAACATTCTGTGTGTGCCAGAAAGCAGCTAATATGAAGAAAGGCAGTGCTGGGTGTTTCTTTCCTATCGTAGACCATATATATTTCATATGAGTAATGGCATACTGCTATGAACTGGCAAAAGTGTAACAGTTCTGTAATTCAGTGGCTCCAAGTATTAGATTTTTAAGTGATTTTCCCAGTTAAATGGATGAATGCTTTAAACAAAACTGTGCAAAATGAAATTCAAGGCCTATTAGTTCACACTAAGTTTCTCTACTTGCAATTGAAATGTCATGCATGGGCTTTATTTCAGCAGTCATTAATAATGTAAGCATAAACAATTAGAGACAGCAAAAGGATCTTGGACTGGGTATGACGATACTGAATGTGGATTATTTTGAGTTTAGAAAAGGATATTTGAGATGCTGAAAAATTCCATGTAATTATGTCCTGAAACTAGATAGCCTGTTTTAAAATAACTATTCAAAAATACATGCCACTCTCCATTTTCTGATGGTTGGTTCATAGTTAGAAATCTGTTATCATTTCACTTTTACATTTTGTCATAGGATATTAACTATGGTGTTTCTGCAAAGACTCTACATTACGTAGGTGTGTAGGCACTGAGATAATAATCAGCACTGTTGTCTCCTCTGAGAAAGAATAGCTATTGCAGTAGACCTGAGAACAGCAGACGTCAACAGTGGCGTCACCTCTGGTCTAGGCAAATGCTCAAAATGCTGTAGCAGGAGCGCAGTGAGAAACTCAGCTCACTCAAGCATGGTGTTTCTGGAATGGAGACTTTAAGGACAGCAAGGAGAATTGATCAGTGAGCTTCAGACCCCTCAAATTGGAAAACTGTCTGTTGCCCTCATTCTGGTCAAGTCTTTGCTTTCATTTCTTATGAACTTCATCTGGATGTGAAGTGCCTCAGAAACAAATCCAGCTCCCTGACAGCCTATTAAATCCTTCCCATAGTGTATCCTTACTTCACTTTATTCTTTGTTGGGATTTTTTGCCTTAACTCCCCTGGGAACCAACTCCAAGAGGAAACAGCTGAGCAGCACACTGGGGAGCACTGAGAGGAAGGGATCCTACACCCCCAGGCTCAAGTAGTCTCATTCTGCTCATGGATTACCTTCACTCTGGACTGTCTCTATTCCTCCTATTTGTGCTCACTGCCCTCTCCACTACAGAAAACTTTGTATGTACTTAGTGTAATTTCCATATAAATAGCATTCCCAATGCCTTCTGTTGCCCATGACTGCCATGGGTATGAGTCTGCCAACCAGAAATACAAATCTCGGCATATGGGTGGCAGGGCAGGGAAGGAAAAGGGCTGGGCACAGGCATCTTATATGACAGGGACAGGATGAGTCCATTCCTATGAGCATCACACACTGGGAGAGAGCACTGGTACCTGCTACTGGCATAGGTCAAAAGAGATGGCTGACCGAGGAACGGGGTACAGAAGCTAAACTTGTTACAAGGGGGATGGGTCAGTGGCTGGACTAGGATTGGAAAACTCTGCATTCAGTTGCTGTATTCAGTAAAAAAACCCACAGTATTTTTAGGAACGAAAATCCCTGAATCTCTCTGTATCCCAAGTTCCCATCAGTAAAGCAAAATCAGAGTCCCCTCCCTGTCCCAAGTGCTGGGAAATAAAACTGTCAGTTTGATGTTTAATTTGCATGAGGATAGGTGCCAAAAAAAAGACTGAGCAAAAAGATTAGAGCATAATTTTGTGGCTTACAGAGATTCTTTACTGTTGAGATGTTATGATATCCTTGAGCAAATGGTACTCTGGAAATGTGAGATACTGTAGCAATGCAGTGCAGTCCATACTGTAGCAACACAATCTATGTATCAGAGTGATAAAACACTCTTCCTTAATTAGGATCTCACTGGTTAATGCCTGCTGTTGAGAAATGTGTTACAGAAAATCTTATCAGAGAGCAAGGAAGTGAGAAAACTTACTGCTCTGACACTAAGTAAGTCTTACTAAGGCAAATGCTGCCTTATTCTGAGTCATGGTTTGGGGGTTTACCCTTTGAGAGAGTTCTCATTTGAGCTGAGAAAAATTCTCGGCACTTATCCAAACCTGTCAGAAGTCACCAAGGAAGAATAAAGAAAAACCAGAATCTAAATGCAGTTGCATGCTATGGAGAAACAAGGCCAAGGCCCTGAATAACTTGATACTAAAGTCAAAGTTTGCCCTACTTTGCACTGAGGATGGATGACGTGACCTTCTGAGGTTTCTTTAAAACTAGATTATTCTGATTCTAAACCAAACAGAATCAGTTTGGGCCAGTGTTTTCCATAGGAACAGCATCCATACAAAGTAAAATACACAATCATTCATTATCATGTTTCACACACATACCCGTCCCTGGCACTCTCCAGCGGTGACTGGTGGTGATGTGGGCTGGAAAGGGTAGAGTCGAGTGGGTGGTGTCTTGAAGGGATGTCGTGAGGAGATGGCAATATACCTGGTGAGGGACCGTTATGGTTAGCGCTGGAGCCACTGTACATGCCTGTGAACACACAGCATTTTGCAAAATCAAATAAGCAAGAAAACATCCAAATAAGTACTGGAGAGTCCCCAACTCCTTCCCTGTTCCCCCACCTGACCCTGAGACACAAACACAGCAGCCCACTTCGGCCCCGGGAGTCACCTACATGGTGCCCCAGTATGTCAGTGAATCCTGCTGTGCTTGGAACAGCACTCAAAGTCGTATCAAGGCATTTTGACATGTGTCTCTCCTCCAGCCCTCAGGTGGTCCACTTCTTCCTTGCTCTGACTGCAGACCTGTAAGCACTCCTCCTGCCAGCCAGCAGGACTTGGCAGGACTCCCACCCTGCCCTTACCACACTTCTGAGTGAGAACCTGCAGTGCTCAGTTGTTTGCAGCATGATGGAGCTCATTTGACAGCAGAGCGCTACCTGATACCAACATCACATCAGACCCTGAACTCAGAGCACTGTGTTTGCACAAGGGGGGTCAGGACCTGGGGCTTTTCTTTGTTGTCAATTTCAAACTTTTTAACTTGACTTTCGAGCAGGAGAAATTTTTAGTGAGACCATGAAAACAGAAGGTTTACACAGAGGTACTGAAGGATGTTGATGTTCCATTTGCGGGGGGCACTCTGGCTACTCTCCTCTGCCATGGCAGTCAGGCACCAATAGCCAAGTGTCTGCCATGCCCTCAAGTACATACTTTGTTGAGGAAGCTTTGTCCGGGACTCCTGGATTAAGTTGTTTTTCTTATAGTCTCCCTCCTAAAGAGTAAGCCATGCACTAAGACAGACCTAAGGGATCAGGGCCTTGACACTGACTTTTGGCATGAAGACTGCACTGGGGACCAGTCTCTGTAATGAGGGGAGCTCACGGAAGTGCTTGCTGCCTAGAGTTACAAATGCTGTTTGTAAATGCCACCTTATCACAGGGGGAAAACAGGACTGTCTGCTAGTCAGCACAACTCTTGAAAAAGCCTAGTCTTTCTTTTCTCTATTTCTCTGCCCTTCTGCTCCTGTTCTTAAAGCTCGCCTACAACGTACCTCCCAGCATTTTGGCCAGGGAATCTGCACACAGTGGAGGAATGGAGCAGCCACTCACATTGTATTCTGAAGGCTGTAGGGAGCAAATGAAGTTTGCTGTCCCATAGTGTCAAGCTATACAGCACAGATGACCCCACACCCTCTCTGAGGCCTGCATTCTCTCCTCCTGTAGCACCCATCTTTCCTCTCCCGTTCACTGCAAGGAGAGCTACACATTCAGGACGCTGTGTGTCAGCTCTGCTGGCTGTGTCCCGTGTCACTGACAGGGTTCTGGATGGCACTTCTCCCAAACCTCGCAGTGACATGGAACAACCAAAAGGCAACATGGAAATCTGGAGCTGTGGGGAATGTGTGACAGCCTTCTGGGCGGATAAGCAACGGCTGAAGGTCAGCATCTGTTTCTGAAGAGCAGAACCACTAAGGCAAGATTCCAGCCACCTTTGTCAGGGACTTAAGATGAGTCAAAAACCTCTCATGAACAGTGAGTCCTCAGCTGTTGGACAGATCTAAAGCACCAAAAATGAACCACATCATCTCTGTCTTCCACTAGACAGAACATTTGTTAATCAGCCAGTGAAACCAACTTGCTTTCTGCACCAAAAGCCAGACAGAAGGGGCTTTAAGAAGACAGATGTTCCCAGGTGATGCTAGGATTTATTTATCAAAGCCTCTTTTGATAACAGTAAGTCAGTAGCTAGGATGCTATGTTGTGAAAATGGCATTTTTCTACTGGTGGCTTCAGTCCATTTTATAATACAATAGTTTCCACTCCCCTAGATCCTTACTGTTCATACATTCATTATCAGGCTTGGAAGATGAGCCAAATACCAATTTGACCATGTCTGTACTGTGTCATTTCACATTTCAGCTGCATCTCCTACAACTCACAGTGCAGGTATATTGGCAGCACAGCTCGGAGGAAACTGCCGAACCTAAACCAAGATGTTTATGCTCTCTAAGGCTGGCAGAATGTTACTGGCCCCTGTCAATAATTCACAGAGAAAAGCTCAAAACCCCTCAGAAGGTAGTTCTAGCAGTGTGGTCACCAGTAAACACACTCCAATGTTTTACCTTACATTCCCACCACGGAACAGTTTATGAATGTTAAAGGTATCTCTCCTGGCCCCTTCCTTACTGTGGCAGCTGTTGAGCACAGTTCTTTGCTTGAGGTAGATGAGAAAGAGTAGCAGAGTACTTACAATAGCATACCCCTCTAGAGAAGCAAGAAGATGTTAAACCCCCACATCCAGATGTCCAGGAGCCAAGTCCTGCATGATCCCATGCACTCAAAGCCTCCTCATCAGAAAACCAAATGAAACCATAATCCCTGTCACCCTTAGTTTCTGTCACACCCCGCCACTATGCAGAGGAGTTTACCCATCTTCCCACTGTTGGCTCAGAAGAGTAAAGCTTGGACCTCCTCTCCTGGATGAAGCAGGGTTTCTTCCATCTACCCTGAGTCTATCCAACTTTGGACTTACTGATCACACCTCCTCTGGAAAAGGTCCCTGCTTGGAGCATGTGTGTGCTGTGGCTTGCCGGGTTTGTTCATCAATGAGTTTTCTTCTTCCTACATCTTTTACTTACCACAACGCCTTCACTCATGCTCAGTTTGACACATGGAGTCTCTTGTTCTCACATCCCCTCACCCCCCTTCCACACCGCAGCTTGTGCTGCCTCACCCCAGAAGCTGCTGGCTCCCCTCGCACTGACACCCCTCTCCATAGCATCACCCAATCAACAGCCTGCCACAACATGGGGGTAAACCCAGCTGTCCTCTGTGACACTGCCAGATGTGGTGCTCCACGTGTGCTGCCTGCTGCCAAGCAGCATGTGTCACAGCCGAGCCTCTCCCACAGCGGGAACACTAATTTTGGGTGCCACTCTCTGGTAGCCAGCTGCCAGTATTCATGAGGCTTGTCAGAACGCAATTATCCATGAGGAATTCGTCAAATGCTGCTGAGCTTGGCTCATGGGTTTCAAAAGAGACTGTGGGGAGAGGGATTGACACACATGTCAGAGAGGTGAGCAAAATGATTGCATCAGCCATGCTTCCTAAGGAACTGAGACCAAACCCAGTTCCGATGTGTATGGTGTGTGTCCCCCAGGCACAGGGCTAGGGGGGGAATGAGGGAGCTGGCATCAGACACAGTGATGTGTGCTCCTGGGCTGGGTGGTGAGGCTCTGAGACTGCACAGCTTACCATTTGGGTGAAGGCTGCACCCACCCTTAAAGCTTCTGGATGGAGAGAAAGCCAAAACACGAGCCAACATAGACAAAGAATCAACCCTATTGTTCACTTGCTTCGCTTGCAAGGGGTGTCTGCCTGTAATTAAGAGTGCTTCAAGGGCCATGTGACACACACAATGGAAGATGGGGTTTACTATGAGATTCCATGTGAGTCTGCAATGAGACATTAGTCATTTCTGTTGAGTCACTGAGAACCAAATTGGTACTTATTTGAAGTTAAAAGTTATTTCTCTTATACAGTGCAAAACAAGGGCACACCAACAGAACATTAACGTCCCTCAGAGGGACAGACCTTTCTGTGGTCATGGCACTGTGCAGGGCAAACTGTTCTTGGCACTATGAATGCTATCAGCTCTCAGTCATTTATGTTGCTACTGGAATTCATTTTGACACATTTTTTATTCCAGACTTCAGGCCTTCAAAGTCTGGAGCTGCTGTCACTGATTCCATACCTACCCAGTGGTGTGTTCCTGGGTGTTAAGCCCAAAGATGGTGCTTTAAGAAGGACGTATTGGCAGTGGCTGTTCATCAGGAAAGAGAGGGTGAGCTGCCTCATTCAGGGAAGCAGGAGGTTATCTGCTGCTGTCAGGGTGTGTGATGTCCTTCCCACTGCCAAGCCCTAACAGAAAGGAATTGCTGTTTGAGGGGAGGGAAATGCTGTCTTTAATGAAGATCCCTTTGCCCCTTTGAGGAAATGAGGTGCCTCTACAATGGAAGAAGTCAAGGAGAGAAGAGCAGTTGCAATTCCAGCCT
>JANHGB010045992.1:560-16946 GCA_026283785.1 Coracopsis vasa | reverse complement strand
ATGGGTTGCCCAGGGAAGTTGTGAATGCTCCATCCCTGGCAGTGTTCAAGTCCAGGTTGGACAGAGCCTTGGGTGACATGGTCTAGGGTTAGAGGTCCCTGCCCATGGCAGGGGGGTTGGAACTGGATGATCTTAAGGTCCTTTCCAACCCAAACCATTCTGTGGGTCTATGATTCTAAGGGTTTATTACAACCAGGGCTAATAAGGATGTACTCCCTGCCAAGCCAGAGTAGGCTCTTGTAGAACCACCCCCCACCCCCGAGATAACCTTTCTTCTCCTCCCTGGCTTTCATTTACTTTCTGCAAACACATTGTTTAGCTCTGTGCTTGGTACCTGCTTATGGTTCACTGACGGTTTAGAAAAGAGGGCTTAAAGAAGATATAACTTGATACACTACATGGCTCTTCTCAGCCCACCCAGGAATTTTACTCTGTGTAGGAAGAGGAAGGTCTAATCTAGCTGCAAAACTGAACCTTGAGCAGGGTGGAAACAGTCAGAGAGTGTCTTTCAAAAATCTGAATGACTGTTGATACTACTAAAAATAGAGACAAACCTCCCCTGCCACAATGGGTTTATCTCAGGGAAATTGGATTCTCCACCTCGATGCTCTCTGCAGAAATTCACAGCAGTTCTCATAAAAGAGAATAATCGGATTTTGAGCCAAAATCTCTCCTTTCTGTAAAATATTCCTGACAAAAGTGTTTGGGGTTATTTTTCCTCAGCCTGGGCCAGTGCAGGGAGCACAGCACATTCCCACGCTGCATCTGGCTGTGAGCGATGGCAGCTCCCACTGGCTCCCTGGGTCCAGGGCACCAGGGAGCTGGCACCGTCAGTTCTTAGCTCTCCTGCCTTATTAATAAATAAGAAAGCAGCATGGGTTATTCTATTTATAGCAGCTTAAAAGCTGAATTGGCAGCTAGGTCTACAGGTACAAGCTCAGGCCCTGGTTTACTGCTTGGGATGAACGTGAAGCCCGGTAATACAGCTTGTGTTTAGGGTTCAGCAGTAATTACACAACAAAACCTCCCAAAATGCCATGTCTGTTGGAGTTTTTGGACATGTCACAGAGATATTGCTTATTTTGCAAGATGCTGGAACTTTACTTGCCTTGAAGACTGTTTCACCAGTGAGCTCTTAGAAATGCAGTGCTTCACGAATGACAGCCACTGGGGTGAAAAGAAATCTACCTTCAAAAGCCAAGGTGTGAAAGGAGGGTACAATAAATGTGGGAGAACGGGGGTTAGGGAAAGCACAGCGAGAACAAAATCTGACTAATGATCTAGTTGGTCCAACAGGTAATGAGCATCATGGAGTCTCCTTCCATCATGGAGACCTCGTGGCTTATGTTAGAAAGGTTTCTCAGGTAGAGAAAGGTAGCAGGATCCAGCGCTTAGCATAAGCAGTGAGCAGCACAAGTTGTGATCAGCCCTGGGTTATCTGAAAGGACTGCTTTGCAGGACCTCCACCACCCCACTGCACCCCAACCTGTCCTGTACAGGGCACGGCATATGGCTCTCCTAACTCCTGATGAGTCCTCTCCAGTCTGTAACTGCAGCAGACACACACAGAGACCCATGTGTTACATGAGCAAAGCGCTCGACAATGTTTTTCTGGAAGTGACTTCATTTGGTCTGAGACCTTAACGCAGGATTCGGTTGTATTTATTTATTTTCCCCTCTGTTTTCTTGTCCTAGACAACACATTTGCAGCTGGGAAGGGCTGATGACTCCCTTTGCTGAGCAGACTTTCTCCTGAGAGCCTTCTTTCAATGGTCTCTATTATAACGATCTGGATTTTGCATTTCCGCCGTCGCACTGACGAATGGAGTCCTAGGTCCTGGAGTCACTACAATGAGCTCGGGGCAGAAATCACAGCCAAATTCACCAGCACAGCTCACTAGCCACTGATTTATTTCCCTCTGTGACCTCCCCATGGCTGCGATCCAGACGTGAGCCCACGTACCTCTGGAATCCTACACATCGTTTCAGGGTCTTTACTCATCATTTACTAGTCCATGATCTCTGAGTTGTCAGTACGGTTTCCAGGAGTGAGAGGCTCTCATTGTGCTCAGTGGGGATTTGGATATAGCTTTCCGGAAAGACAGGAATACTGAAAACCCTAATGTCCTCCAAGTTACTCACTTCAGTGTGTCTGTAAGTCCTGCATGTGGAAAATTATTTGTCATTTCCTTGCAGACGCTATTTTCAAAGCAGAGATATATTATTCTTCAACAGCCCAGCACTGTGATTTAATAGTTTGTTTATCTCTCAGCCCAGCTCTGCTGCTTAAGTTCAGGAATCTATCCCTGTCTTCCTATCCTTTTTTTGTTAAGAATCACACAGTTCTGGTCTAATAAGGCTTGTTTGTTGAACAAGATCTCCTGACATGAATGAACCCTGGCTACCAAGGGAAATAGGGATTTGCAGTGCTCAGAGGTTCATCCAGGGGGATGCGGTTGTTTGAAAGAGCAACTCTACAGCTAAAGAGATTTAGAGATGGGAATTCATCATACCATTTCATTAGTGAGACATAGTCATAAGTAACATTGGGGTATAAGGGTGTTGGAGAGAATATTACTGTGGGAGAAGCTTTCTGGGGTAAAGAACCCAGGAAAATGGTTCTCCTCACTCCAGCCAGCAGCATAAGTGGAAGAAGGGCTAGGAATAGCATTTCTTTGTGAAACACCAGCATTTCTCCTACCTTCAGCAGCCTTGGGTACTATTAATATACATGTTTTAATTCCTCTCAGGTTTGGCACACCACCAAGCCACCTAAGAAGGGGAGGTTGCAAACCAACCCTGGACCTGACTACCCATCCTGATGATGGGCATCCTTTAACACTCCTTATGCCCAGCAAGCCCAGTGGTTTCAACCTCTGAAAGCACAAGCACGCTTAGATTTATACACAGTTTTAGGATGTACTGAAGCAGAAAGGGCTTTCTGTCATTTTGCTCTTGTTTTTTAAAAGGCAGAATGCTTTGTTTTCTATGTTTATCAGTATTAGTGTTACAAGGGACCTGGTATTGTGAGGGCTTGAGGGCACTTTGCTTTGACAGAGTTCAGCCCCAGCATGTTTATTGAGCCCCCGATTTGCTTTGAATAGAAGCTGAAGTTTTGGCTGCAGGAAAACCATGGATGTAGTTAGATCTCTTACAGGAGAAGTCAAATTACATCTTTGGAATGGGAACCAGACATTGAAAGCTGAGACACAAATTAATTAGAAATAAAGACAGAAGACCATGAAGTCCAGGCCTGTGAATGGAAGAAGTTAAATAACCTCCCGAAGCACTGACAGGCCAACAGCCCCCTCCAGCAAAACATTAAAGATGTCCCTTCAAAAAAGATATAGAAAAGTGCATTTTGGGGCTTGAGAGAGGTCTGCCTTCAGGAATCCCTTTGTCCATTTGCCCAAAAGTCTCAGTATCAGTTACAGCCTGTGAAAGACTCAAAGCTTTCTGGGGTCTCTTAGCCAGCAGATTCCCTCTTTCTGCTTCCAAGGATTATTCTTTCCCCATAGAGTACAAATTTTGGACTACTTCCCTCTCATCGTGCACAAGTGTAACAGATGATCTCTCACTGAATTATGTTAGCAATGCATTTATGGAGTCTGTTGTCTGGGATAGAGAAGCTCCATCTTTCCAATGCTGTATATTATCAGATATCATTAACAAGGTCCAAAGCATGAAAGACTGACTTTGCAACTGAGAAAAGCCTTCCACCAGTCAACCCAGACACTCTGTTATGCATCCACACTGTGCTCTTAATCCACTTTGTATCTCTCTCAAGTGGCTCTTGCACATGGAGAATAGAAAGCTATTATTGATACCAGCTGAAGGAGCTGCTACCCTAGCTCAGGTGAGAGGAGCTTGCACCTTTTGGTCATATAGATCCCAGCCTGCTTCTAAACAAGGACACAACCCTGGCTATGTGCAGCAGTAGACCTGAAGCTGTTGATGCCACTGTTGGGATGCTGCTTGCTGACCTGGTGACACCTTTGGGAAAGTGATGGCTTTCTGTTAAGATTGTGATGGAGGAGAAGGGCCCTCACCACATGCGTGCTCATCTTGCTGGTCTCTGGATACACAGGCTGGTTGTGTCCTGGATCCTTGCTTGGAAGTGACCTGAGCATGGTCTCTATGGTCTTTCTCCTACACGTGCTCATTTCCTTGGGAAAAGAAGGGGCCATGGGATATTTAATGAGATCCTTTGGTGTAGACAAGCTTCAGACATGGAGTAGGGACTTCACCATGCTGAATCATTAGTGTTATCTATGCTTCCACAGTTGTATTGGAGTCAGACTAAGGAAAGTCCATTGTAAGGATTTATTTACAGAGAAAACAGAAAGAAATCACAAACCCACAGATGATGCTGTACAAGGGGTAGAATAGAAAATACACTGCCCTGAGCCAACTGAATACTTAATCTGTAACTTAATGTTCTCTTTGTGTTTGAAATTGTGCGTATTCAGGGGTCTGGCCCTAGATGTGGACATCTTAGGCAATTCAGCAGCCCCCCAGCTGCTGCTCAGGACATTCTTTCTGGTTTACAAGAGATCTTTATTGAAGCAGTACATGATGATAAGGATTAATGTAAAGGACATTCCTCTCCCATAACTTTAAAGAGAAACCATGAACTCCCTTTGCAGAAATGTGTGCAATGTGAATTCCTGGAAGGGTGGGGAAGGAGGGAGAAACGACTGAGAGATGAAAACCTGGAGGAATGGCATCAAAAATGAAATGCAAGCTCTATATTGCATTATGTAGCTTTAGAGAAGCAATGTATCTTGGTGAAATATCTGCCACTGTTAGCAGTGTGTCCAACATCATCATCCTATCCTCATCTAAGGTCCCATGTGCTGACCACCGTGGATGGTCAACCATTCTTTTTCCCACTTGTTGTCCTCTGTCTTGTTCCAGCTCTGTGCCTACTTGTCTCAGATCTTTTATGCTGCTGCCCTCTCCTGTTGGATGGGCTGAGCATAACCATCCTTCAGTAGGCAGAAAGTGGAGGGCAAGGACCAGAAATGCTTGCAAACATGGCATGGTGGGAATGGGAACATTGCCCCTGCACCAATTTGCTGCTGCTGCAAAGAAAACCATTTCTGTGGGTCACGATCTGAGTGCCAGTCATGAAGTGTAAATGTGTTGCCATCCACAGGGCTAACCCCAGGCTGTAGACACAAGAGAAAGAGCTGCAAGACTCCTTACCATGCGCCATCACACATTTCCCTCTACAATTACATGAAAGGCAGATGGAGCAAGGAGGTGGCTGGTCTCTTCTCCCAAGTTACAAATGACAGGACAAGAGGAAATGGCCTCAAGGTTTAGGCTGGATAGTAGGAAAAATTCTTCATCAAAAGGGTGGTCAGGCATTGGAACAGGCTGCACAGGGAAGTGGTGGAATCACCGTCCCTGGAAGTGTTCAAAAACCATGTAGATGAAACCCTTAGTGACACGGTTTGGTGGTGGACTTGACAGTGCTCGGGTAACAGTTGGGTTTGATGATCTAAAAGGTCTTTTCCAACCTAGTTGATTCTATGATCACACTGCGACAGCCAGTCCACTGGTGCATTGAGCCCAGTGCCAAGAGCAGGAAGGGAAGAGACAGAGATGTGAGGAATCAGAAAGGCAATTAACCACAGCCTCAGATAAGAGTAAGATATTCCGTCTGTCTTTGTTTTAATGTCATTGATCTAAACCAGAGACGCAATGATTTCCAGTGCAAAACTTTACAGGCATAATCTCTGTTTGCTGGTGGAAATGTCTCTCTGTACTTGAGTGGGAGCATGCCATGTTGGTGCAGTTTATCTTGTGGTGAGCTAAAGACTTCAAGGAGATCACTTTAACAAGGGGTTAGTAAACTTCACAGTTGTCTGCAGTATTTTATTGGAGGTTGGAGAGGCTGTTCAAACATCTGTTGGGAAGAATAAACAAACAGCCTTGCCACGTTGGTTACAGCTGACTCAAGGCTTTTGTGAAGGAGGTGATCGGTGGACTTCATTACAGCTAGCTCTACGCTGTGACTTATAAGGCAAATAAGAGCATAAGGAGGGTGCAGAGCCTCTCTGAGATTGATTTCTGGCCTTCTCCATTGCATTCATACTTTAATATCGCATCCCAGAAGGGAGATGTGGTGGTGGTTGTTTTTCAGAATAAACATTCTGTGCAGGACCAGTGATTAATACAGCAGAGACCTGGGAAAACACACCTCTGTAAACAACCCCGGTTTATAGCTGTGAAAGGACCTGTGTGTACCAAGAAGCCTCTGCCTGTATCCGAGCTCACAGAAACAAATCACACAGGGAATTCCCTCACTTGGAGGAAAACATTTGGAAGATTTCGTTTCTACAATACCTTTCACCTAATCCATATTTCCTTGGGATGAAGAGATAGAATATAGACTTTGGTAGGAAATGAAATATAAGAGGAACCAAAGGAGGAGTCAGTGAGATTTATGTGGTTAACGTAATGAAATACATTAGAAAACCTTAACCTTGCCATCAGTCACCAAAGAGGAAGTTTAAAATATAGATCCTGCCTGCCACAAATTTCCAGTGTAATGTTATTGTAAGAATGTTGCACATATATATATACATTTGTGTGTATGTATATATATATATACACATATATATATATCCAGATAAATACAGACTTTGAACACTGGAAAAAATATGTTTCACCCAAATGAAACAGTGAACTATGCAGGGTGCAAAGGTGTTGGTGATATTATCTCTTACCCAAGTGCCAGCCCTGCCAGCAGCTGGGAACGCGAGCTCCAGGGGGGTTTGAGGTCAACAGAAGAAGCCCTTATGGGTAACCTAATAGCACAGTATAGGCAGGAATGATTTTTCACTGTACAAAGGGCAATTTCATGGCCATCTCCCTTGGAAAGCTGGTGGGAGTTGGAAACTGAACTGCTATTTGTGTCTTTGAAAAGCTCTCCTGTAATATTTAGACAGAATGGTGACAGGGTTTAAAAAACACCCCAAAACAGGCACAGGTAAAACCTGTTTTAATCTAATGCTGTCCGAGGGTAGGAAAGTCTGACATGGTATAGCGGTGGACTTGGCAGTGCTGGGTTAACAACTGGACTTGATGATCTTAAAGATCGTTTCCAATTTAAATGCATATCCTGCGATATGAAGAAGAGAAAGCTCTTAAACGTTCACACATGGGCCAACGATTGATTAAACTGCCCTTACCCGTGATCAGGGCTGCAGGGGAGCCCCTTTAATGTTTGGTGAGCCCTCAACAAGCTTTCTCTGTGTTTCAGGATACTCCAGAAGCCACTGACATGGTGCCACGTGATACATGTAGCTGTGGCATTCATATAGAGACTACTGCAACCAGTAAACTTAGCCCTGAACTTCAGACGCTTAGCATCCTTCTTGTGTTACAGAACAAATGGTGTTACCAGAAGAAAACCTACATTTCTCTTGGCAAGGGTGACTTTGCTCCCTGCCCTAACAGAAGCAAGGCAGGCAAAGTCCTTTTTTACTGTAACTATTCAACAGATTTCATAACATGCAGCAATCTTATTATGCTTGGTATCTTGTTTTTGCAAAGAAAACAGGCCTTTCCCTCTAAAAGACTTCTTTCAGAGGAAGACTGCTTTGTTCTAAGGAAAAAACACAAGGCTTGCACTGCGGCAACAAACCCTTTAGGAAATTTGGGGTCTGATTCATTCTTCTGGTTGCCTCTGGTGCCAGAAGACATGGTGTCTTCTGTGGCTCCCCATTGTACATGGACATCACCTCATTGTCCCTTGCAGAAGGCTTTCCCCAGGGCTCAAAGACATGAAGGTGTCCCTTGTATCATGGCTTTCCACCCTGCTGCAGGAGAAGAGGAAGAGGAGGAAGAGGTGGTAACCATCCATGCTGGGTGAATGTCAGCCCCTGGGTTTTAGATTCCTATCTCAAATCTTTCTGCAAATTGAACAATTGGCTTAATAACAGGAAGTGGGGAGCTGGCAAATGACTGTTCTCATAATCAGAACGGGAGCCTGAGAGAAGGAGCTGTATTTTGGCAGTGGTACCTCATTTCCACGTCTCATTAAAACAACATGGCTTATTCATTTATTTGTTAAAGCTGGTTTTCATTTAAAGGATAACAGGGCAGGTGTCCCCTTTCTAAGGCAATAATCCACTTTGGCTAAGCAGTTTGTATTGACGGGAGAAGCGGATTTATTCAGGGTGCCTGGGTAAACACAGTACCAGTCATGTATCCCTTTGATACCAGGTCCTTACGGGAAAAGACATGGAACGTGTCACTTCCATGGTGTGTCTCTGGGCTCAGCTCCGAATGGCACAGAGACTGTCCCGGGAACCCTTTCATCATGCACGTCCCTGCATTGTCTTTTCCCAGAAAAGGTCCAATATTTTGATGTGAGTGTGACTGAAAAGTCACCCAAAGGAAAAAATACGGGTTTATGTTATCAGGGTCCAGGCATGTACGCAGCCCCTGTGCAGTGCAATGGCGGCTGGACCTGGCCCCGTCGCCAGTCCACATCCAGTCTGTGCAAGAGTGATGTTTTGTGACCAAGCCCTGAAATAACATCATCAGTCAAAGCCTTTCCTACATTTACTGCAGTTTAAGGGTAATTCCAGGCTACAGAGACCTTTCTCCCTTCCTTGTTGGTAAATGCCCTACTCATGATGACAAAAGAATTGCTCTCGCAGAAGGAAAATGTGTAATAAAGCAGAATTTCTGAGCACACTGTTGCTTTTCCCAACAGCAATTCTCCCTGGAAGAAGCACATTCTCCTTCCTACCTGGCTGCAAGCTTTCCAAGCAGCAGGGTGAGAGATGTGGTGGGCAGCAAAAGTGGTGCACAACTCACAGGGTGTTCTGCAAAGCCAGCTCAAAGGTCTGCCCAGAGACACAATGGTGATAAGACACAAGTACGAGTGACCAAAAGCCTGTGTTACCAAAGGTGTGGGTCATAACAGCACTTAAACAGAGTTTCTGGAATGCAGTCTTTGAAGGGATAAGGCTGTATTTTGACTGAATTTGAGCAGAAGGTTGTTGTGCTGAGTTCCTTTGCTACTGCCTCAGAATCAGTGGTTCAGCCAGAAGCCTCTTGCTGCAAAATAGCAGGACTCAAGGTAGCACAATAGGGAACACCAAAAAAATTTGTCATAATGCTGATCCAAATGGGGAATTTATCCCTTGAGTTATGTTTAAAGATAAGTAGAGACCACGCATGTGTCTTCATGAGGCACTTCTATCATATAATCTGAAACAAAAAAGGTTAGGGCTGAAAGTCCTGAAAAAGCAAACTTCTTCAGTTTTATATATGAAGTAAACAGCTTAGCCTAGAAGGGAGCCTGGTCTCTGAGGTCCAGCACCTTCTGGTAGACGATATATTGACTCTATGATGTTGTAAAATATCCTGTCTGCTTTATCTGGGTGGAACAATAAAGGAAGGAAAGTCACAATAGCTCTCCTCCCTTTATCAAAATAGTCTGTGCCTATCTAAGAATCAAGGATAAATTAATAATAGGAATCCTGTGGGATTTGGGCTGCTGCTAGAAGCCAACAGGCGACATGGTGAATATGCATACTTGAATATCATCCAAGCATTTCACACCCTCTGATTTGGACAACATGTCTGTGCAGCATCCCTCCAACCAGTTCCTGCGTAGCCTCATAAAATATGTAAACACAGTGCTCTTCTCTTGAAAGCCTCTCCTTCCTTTCATATTCATCTTTTATATCCCTCACATCCTCCACTGCTCTCCTCCCATAGGAGATCCAGCACCTTCCAGCCCTGCAGCCTCCCAGAGTCCCCACTGCAGATGGTGAATAGCACGTGTCTTCTATGCAATGTGTTATGGCCCGGAAGCACAATGTCAGGTTATACCAGCAGAGAATCTGGCCCTTTGTAGCCTGCACTGATTCATTTCATCAGCTGGAAGATATCCCTGATGAATGCCTCTTATGCACTTGGTCACATATTTACTCACATTTACTTTGCCACCAGTAAATATTTTTGCATTTCCTGAGCTTAAAAATAACACTGCAAGGATTTTTCTTGCCCAAGGAAACAGGAAAAATAAGGATTTGACTTGCTATCAGATTCCTAAGCAAAACAGAGGGAAAAAAACCTGGACATGATTCTGTGTTTAGAGAAAGGACCTTAGGAGTGATTGACCATGCTCAAAACAGAGAGGTGTGTGCACACCACAGGCACACTTCACACCTGCACCAGGACTGGTTGTGCTTTGCCAGGGGCAGACACACCTAAACATGTTTTATCCTCAGGATGGCTCAGCCAAGCCCTGGGGATGGGGTGAGGAAGGCACACCAGGTGATGGGTGAAACAGAGAGGGAAAGCTGCTGCAGAACAAGGCCATGTAATAGCTAAGTAACAACTAATTACATTGGATGGTGCCTTTTATGTAGGCCAGTCTGGTTTATTTTATACAGCCAATTTGTTCTTTCGTGTGTGTGTGTGCATGAGAGGACCTTTTTCTGAAGGTCTTGGCTGAAGTGAAGCTGATGAGCAAGGTAGGGAGGAAGCCAAGCAGAGGTGGCTGGTGGGGCAAGCTCATAAACAATGTGTTAGCAAAGAGGGAAAGCTTTTTCTGCAAGAGAGACATAAAACCAGGCTCTTCAGGTAGGCTGTAGGGGCACCAATACTCTTTATGAATAGGATATCAAGCGCCCAGTGGTGGAATACATCCTCCAATTTAAAGGATACTGGTTCTGCCTAAATTACAGCAACTCAAGCCCCAGAAATCCCTGGACAAACCTCAGGTGATCTGTAGGCAGGTCAGATGCTTGCTCCACTGAGGGTTAACACTGGTCTAACCCAAATTCTGTGTCACCGTGGTTTGATGGAAGAAGATCAAATATAAGGATACTCCTGACCTCATGTACTCTGAAACACAGCCCAGAAGAGAGGAAAGGTTTGCTCTGCTGACGACAGTGGGTCTGATATAAATGGACAGTGTTCCACACATTTCCTGGGCACAGAGAGGAATGCAGAGTGACCCTTCCTGCCATCTCCCCCGGGACAGTGCTCTTCTATACCCCTCCTTCTTTTGCAACTGATACCACCTAATTCTAATTCACTATGAAGCTGTAACTTGCCCATCGCTTTCTCCAGGTTGCCAGGCAAAAGGGTATAGGTGACTGAGCCCTGCATTTAGACAGCAATAGCCACACATGGCTGTTAGTGTTTTAAGGGCTACAGTATCCCAAGGAGAAGAGAGGAGAATATAAGGCACATTTTCTCATGATTTATGCCACTGATACGAAATATTTGTTATACATTTCCTTTGGGATGTGTTTTGGTTCAAAACCTGTGATACCAGCTGATAATGAGTTACACATTTAGTTTGAAACAGTGCAGACCAACACTAATTGGAAGCACGTTCTGTTTGACGAAGCAGGTACAATAACTCTAAAACATTCATTGTCATTTAACAGGCTTCTGCAATGATATTAATCAAAGCACTTTTTCTAAGCTAAGAGAAAGTCAATGCAGCAGTGATCAGGTACGATCCAGAGTACAGCAGCAAGCAACCAGGACCAGCCAAGGAGATTTCTTTTCTAGGACCCTTCTGTTTTCATTAAGAAAACCCAAACAGCTTTCAACTGGGGCTAGTGAATTATGCATAGCTAGATGAAAACTTCAAGTGATTGCAGGAAATGTCAATTTCTGTCCCCAGAAAGCAAGTGTTTTTGTAAAAAATGAGTGTTTTAAGTTATGAGCCTGGCTGGAAATTTGTGCCTGGTTTTTATACATGCTCTTTCTGTGCTCTCTGGCAATCGTGTGGCATCTACAGACATTAAGTCATTGTGCTGTGGCCCAATCACACCTATGTGAGATGGGAGGAAAGTACTGCATCCTTTACAGCGATGAAGAAATGGAGATGCAATGAGGCTATGGCAGCTGCTGTTACAAAGCCAGAGTAGCTGAAAGCCTGACAACACTCTTCCTCACTGTCATTTGCATTATATTATCCTGCACAATCATGCGAACAGGGCTTAGACTACAGATTACAACGTGGTGTACAAAGACACATGAGGAGGCTATTATATCTCTTGGGACAGGATTTTATATTATATATAGCAGGTCTGCGGTGAAAGTCATTATTCAGAAGAATAATTGACATTCATGGTCAGGAAAGTGATGCACAAGGATAACCCTTGAGATGGCACATTGAGCGCAGAAAACAGCAACAGCATGATGCTAAAAGAACAGTCAGCCTTGAAATTCATATCAACAATCTAGATTTTTTCAGATAGCAGAGGGATCTGCCTTTTATCCCTCCTCTATTTGTATAGATAAATGGATAGAAATTATATACACGAACGTGGATGATGTAGGAATCTTTTCCATGGGTGGAAATGGATTCAGAAAACCACTCAATAAGCATTACTGAACACAGTAACAGCTGCACTGAAAATCAGGTTGGTATAATGAAAGTGAGAAAATGACCAGAATAAGATTTTGGGTGGCAGATCTTACAACCACAGCCCCAAGCTGTTCGTGTCCATTAAGGTTTCCCATCCCCGTCACAGAAATGTGGTTTTCATGATGGCATTCGAGGTAGGGAATCATCTGCTAAGTTCAAAGCTACAGCTGGGTTTTTCCTACTGCCACATCTTGCCAAATGCTTGGGGAAAAAAGTAAAAGGGTGTTCTCAAACAGATTTATCTTAATTTTTCAGGTGCTAGACACCGTTTCCTTCTCCAAATATAAGAAAAAAATGTGGTCAGGTTTTATGTACCTGGCAATCATTGCTTTGCTATCTAATAAGTTGCTGTTGAGTGTTCACAATTGGCTGGAAGCATTTCAGTCATGCTCTTGGAGAAGAAGAGTTCAGCAAAGTTTCACTCAGGTATTCCAACAGAAAACTTTCCTACCTGGCTGTGTTACAAAAAGGGCTTTTCCCCCATAACTATGAGGAGATTTAATAAACCAGCGAAACTTCTAACCGCACAGGTTGAAGGATGAAGCCAACACAGATGGACTTAAGGGGGAACCAGGGCAGAATGCGCAGGCACAAACACACATGCAGAGAAATTAAGTAAATAGGGAAAAAACTACTTAGAGATATAATCAGATCCTGCATGAATCTATGACGAGGGATCCAGTGACTGTAAAACCCAACCAGGTTGCTTGGTACTGCTGGGCTGGCTCGATGCCTTGGAGAAACACATCGCGATCTCCAGCAAAGGAAATTTCCACGGAACAGTCTCGTGAGGACATCCTGCACTCACTACACCGTGGCTTTTTCCAAGGAAAACAGCCAGCAGCCCAAACCAAACCCCAGACAACATAGACCTCAGACACGTAAATAAAAACAAGCAGGAGAAAGAAGCCTTCGGAAATCTGGGAAAGCAAGGGAAAGGGACAGCCCAGCTGAAGGCACCACAGGATTTGAAGAAGTCCAGCCTGTTATTTGTTCATTGCACCAGAGTAAATGTGATGAAGCTGTCCCTGGAAGCAAGAGATTTGGCTGGCTAGAGCACAGCAACATGCCTGTTCCCTAAAACGGGAGGTATCGTGTGGACTTCATCACCAGAGAGTAGTAACTTTCCATTTGAAAGCCAATGAAGAGATTGACCATGATGGTGTAAGTCCTTCCCAAAGAAGAAAGGCACTGTGCACTCCTGGTCCCTTGGACGACAGATGCAAGTGCATGGGTTGTAGTGTCTATACCCAGACACTACAAAGAGCCACTCCAAACAGAGGGCCCTCTCAATGTGACACAAGCGGTGGTGAGAGTCCGACTGTAAGTGCAGCTGACATCAGAACAAAGCAGCCTCCAAGAAAAACAGCACAAGCTCAAGTACTGCGCCTTTAAATAATAAGCTCTTCTCTTCCAGATGATTTTAATAAGCCCAGGCACATGTGTTGTAACCCCTTGATGCAGTACAATATGAATAACCAAATAAAAGATCTCTCCAGATTTCAAGATTTACTGTTTGCGATGGGAAAAGGCCAACCAGATGACATCATTATACTTCAAATGTGAATTACTGCCAAGTTGGGTAATACTAAACTAGAGAAATTGATCCTCTATGTTTTTGCAAAAAAACCCCTGATTTTTGGCTTTGGGGGTGATTTTTTCTCTTGTTATTTATGTAACTATAACGCTCATGTTTAACAAACTCGACTTTTACTTAAAACTAGAGCCAGAGTACCTTATCTTACAGGTTGGTTGTTTCCAGCCATCTGCTTAGCTGCAAATTATGGAGTTTGACAATTTATGGGTTAAAGAGTCAATGGATTGTGTTGGATAATTCACAAAGAGCCAAATCCTAGCTCAGGCAAAACCTTCCTTGGCTTGGGTGGGAGTCTGCCTGATGAGGATGTCAGTATCTTGGTCCCTGTCTGGAAGACATTGCTTTCTTTGCCACTAAGGAAGAAAAATCCATTCGTACGCAGCAATAACCCTTTTCATGTAAGACATCTGGATTTCTGGAAGTCTAAAGCCATGATACTCCAGCAAGCATGATAATACTATATTACACTTACATGCCATCTTTCTTCAGGGACTCTGCATCTTCTCATGGCTATTTCAAACACCCCCTTAAATGAGGTCCACTAAATACTGCTCAGCCCACTGCAGAGCTAAATAGATGGAGCCCCCAGGAGGTTAAGCCACTTGCCCAAGACTGCAAAGTGATTCACAGGCAGAGCTGAAACCGAAAACCACAAAGCTCTTTTCCCACACCCCTGCACACCACTTCTTTTAGCCTGTTTGTTGATGATGTGAATAACAACAGTGGCAAAGTTTTGCACTGCAGACAACGCCAGTGATTATTATTGTTTTTAAATCAAGTGCTTACTAAAACCCTTTTTGTTTTCCATGGCAGAAAAGAATTCCAAAATTTCATGTTATGGCAACATTTGCAGACAAATCCATACCCTTAGGGCCAGGAAAATGTTCTATTTTTACAGCATACAGAAGTATATTTATTAAAGCAGCCATACATATATATGGAATTATGTCTATTTTCTTCAGAGAGGAAACTCCAAGCTGTATAACTGTTTTTGTACTTAAAAACATACAGCATGGCACCCATGAAATGCACTTGGTTCACTGATTACGACAGAACAGGTCTTACTTAAAGCTCAGTGCTGTGGCTGCTTCAGAGTATTATATGCTGTGTTCAACCTTTAAACCCCAATCCCCCACCCTTGCTGCTAATGCATGCTGCCACGACTTGCTCTACCCTGTGGCTGGCACCAGGCAGTGAGACACAGCAGACACTGCTCTTATTGAAAGCCTGCAGACCACAAGCAGTGCTGCACAGTTGTCTTCTCTTGTTGACATGTGTTGGCAATGGGTAAATCTCTTTGTTCTGGACAAGGGTTTTCTCCACCCTGATGAAGGGTTGGTCTGAGGTGACCTCCTTTGGTAGGATCATGAACTCCATCTCTTCATGGAGGTGATGGTAAGTGTCTGGTGGACGTGGCGGTGGGAAATGTGCCTGGAGCATGCCCGCATCCCAGAAACAGCGGCAAGAAACAGAAGACGAGGCCAGAATAAGCACAGGAACTGAGAAACTCCAAAGGGAAGTTTTTGAGGCCAAGAGCTGTTTGGGAATGGCACTTGGCTCTCTGAGCTAGAAGAGCCTTTCCGGCTCTTTGATTCCTGGTGTGCTGGGGGAAGTGGGACTTCATAGCTTCTCATGGAAGAAACGGCCCACATCACCACCAGCTCTCTAACTCCAGCCAGGCATTCCTCTTTCCACCAGCCAAACAGGGAAAGAAAAGAGGGGGGGAGAACAAGAAAAAGTGCTAAGCGAGCAGAGAATTTTGGCGAGCTGCTTCAGCCAAAGAAGGGGTTGAAAGCCTCTCTGGTTACAGTGAAAACCACTGCTTGAACTGCGGCGAGTTCAAACCTTGTGAGGTTTTTGTAGGACCAGTTGTGAGGAGGATTGGGGTGGAGCAGTTCATACACCTCATCAGGGACCAGTGCCCGGGCAGGAGCTGTGTCCAGTTTTAGTCACACCAGCTGGCATGGAGACATGCAGGGCAGCTGCGTGTGATGCAGCATCACTCTCTTAGATCCTTTCCTTAGAAGCTGGTTTGCCTGAAGATCGCAACTTAAGGAGTTTTGGGTGGCCCAGAAAGCTTTCTGTTGTCAAAAGCAAGCCTGGGGGAAAGGTTCAGGCATGACCAACTCTTGGGCATGGGAAGAACTACAAATATTCACTGCTGCTGATTTAAAATGGACCTTTTTCTGCCCAGTGACACAGACACGCTCCACAGGTCTCATAGAGGATGGAGATCCGGGGTGCAGGAAGCAGAAAATCTCTGCTCCTGCACTGCTTGCTACAATCCTAGGTGTTCTGCTAGTAAGTTGTTGGTAGATATGGGAATCTGGCAAGCTAACTAACAACCACAAGCTTTAACCAGAGA
>JANHGB010045991.1:0-14942 GCA_026283785.1 Coracopsis vasa | reverse complement strand
CCTGGCCTTGAACACTGCCAGGGATGTGGCAGCCACAGCTTCTCTGAGCACCCTGTGCCAGCGCCTCAGCACCCTCACAGGGAAGAACCTCTTCAAACATTTAATATATCTAATGTAAATCTCCCCTCTGTCAGTTAAAAGCCATTCCCTCTTGTCCTATCCCTACATGCCCTTGTAAAATGTCCCCTCCAGCTTTCTTGCCGTCCCCTTTAGGTGCCGTAAGGCTGCTCCACAGTCTCTCTAGAGCACACTTTTCTCCAGGTTGAACAAAACTTATCCCCAAATTAGCCTTCAGACAGCTAGCTCTCTTCAGACATAGCACCGCAATGAAAATGAATGATTGATTCAAGATCACAGAACCTCTTAATGACTAGTCAAACATCTGCTGTCCCAGAAATTAGGGAAATATTGAGGACAACCATGTGGGGGTGGTTACCTACATGAAGGAAAATAGTCTTTCCCATGGGCTAGGGATCAACAGACAAGTGAACTGTCAAAACACTGATTAGATAGTTCTGTCCTACAGTAAGAATATTTAACCCACTATACGATAGTAATAAAAGTCATCTGTTAAACTTATAAATAACTAGAATTCCCTTTAATAATAATAATAATAATGCACAATCTGGAAAAAACACAGTATTACTCTTATACCTAAGTGTATGTTTGTAGGCCTGGCTGATGGAGAAAGAAAAATAATCCTCATGTTTTTACCTGTAGATGTAGAAGACTAAAGAATAAGTTCTGTTAAAACTCTTTCTAATGGAAAAGTTGATCTATGATTAGGCGCACTCTTCCTGAATAGAATGTTATCTGCAGAGAAAGTTTCTGCTTTTCCTTTACAAAATTATTCCCAGATGGAACAATTCTAAAAAAGAAAAGGAAATATTCTCCTGTGAATTCACTTCACCTAATTGTGATCCCCACTGTGCAAGGTCCCATGGCTTTTCCTTACATTCAATTAATAGAGGAATCACCTGACTAGTTATAGATGTCTACAGTGAAATGAATCTCACTCTAAAAGTGCTTGTTTCTGTCTCATTGCCTATAAATAGAGTCTAGATGAGTAGTTCAAATGTGGACATCTACACTGCAGATATCTAAAATTAGGTTAAATGAATCCAGCACTACTTGTCATAGGAACTTTAGTTCCTGTTACTTTTGGTCTCTTTCTATTATACAGCCAGGACTTTATCTCCCCTAATGCATGACAGATGTTCAGCTCATATTTGATGCATTACCTCCTCCTACCAAGACTGAGAACTGTGATGCATTATGTCAGGGAATTCATCCCCAAAATGAAGTTAGGGATGCGGAGTGCCTGAACCATGGCTCCTGTAAGACACTGCAAATGCATAATTTGAAACTAAACAGGTTTGTTTGGAGTCAAAACATTCAGGGGGTTGAGCAGAAATGATTTGATTTGTCCTTTTTTTTCCCCCAACCTGGCAGCGCCATTTTGAGCACTTCCCCCTATCTCCTGACAAGACTCCAATTTTTCCAGAAAGTTATTTTCTCTCAGGGAAGAGAATTCAGGGCACTCCAGCTGAGGTCCTGACAAATGTGTGATTTATTCCCTCTGAATCAGCCTCTCAAGGAACCTATCTCTTTCCATTCGCTATAGAGGGGAGCTACAGAGATTTGAAAGCTCCTAGGCGCCTTGGTTAAGTAAAATAAATGATATGAATGTCCCACTATGAAACCTGTACACTGTGGCCAAGATCTTTAGGCATTGGTATAGTAGAAACATCAAGGTAAGGCTCCCATGTGAAGGCAATAAGAGATTCAACCTCTTGCCAAAAAGAAGCATGTAACAGAAGGAAAATGAATGATATATGTGAATATATATATGTGTGTGATGTATTTCTCATGTCTACTAAAACCATTTTAGTAATACACTTGCAGGGCCTTCTGTAGTAGCTACCTATTTGTGCAGTTAGACAAATGTGAGTTTGCAAGAATCCTCGACCCTAAGTAAATGCTGCAGCCATGAAGGACACAATCACAGAATCATAGAATCATATAGCACAATGTTATAAAGCACATGCTGTGCACCCTGCTCATATAAAGCAGCCTAAAACTTCATTTCCTGTAACCTGGACGTAACACATCTTGTTGTCCAATGATGTTATTACTATATCACTCCCAGGTCCTAGGAGGGCTTCTGTCTTCCCAGATGTGGAAATTCTTACGTTGCTCTACACTCCTCCCCACACTTCTAGTCCACAAGGCAAATACAACTGACTGGATTTATCCTTCTGTCTTGGAAAATGCCTGTTTTACCCATCCCTCCTGTGCTTTAGGCACAGAGAGAAACACCAACTAGCACTGACCCAACATCCAAGTCTAGGAGTAGATGACCGTACACTTTTACCATCTTGGAATATTCCCCGAGTGATAAGATTCCACTGGCTCAAGTATAACTTGCAATTTTTGCCATTTGAAGGCTCTAGTGTATTTTTCTCTTCTGGAAGAAAAGTGGAAAAAAACCCTTCAAGTTTTTTAGATTCATTTTTTTTTATAAGACAAATACAAACTGCAAGTGTCTGAATCTCCTGTTTGCACCATATGCAGGTAGCTAATATGAAATCTCTGTGCCTGATTGAAATATTTCCATGGTTTTTCAACGTTATGGACTCCTACTCTGCATATGTGAGTCAGGGCGATGTTGTCTTCTTTGGTAGAAGCTGCTGTTAAGAACTGCTGTGTTTTCTATCATTCTCACAGTTATCTCTGAAATTAGTATCGTCTAAGCCCTGCATAGTCTGATGGATCCTCATCCTCTCAGATATCAGTCTCAGAGCTGGATATCCTCACTTTCATGGGGACATGCAGCCTTTATCATCTCTTCCTCCTTCTCTAATGCTCCCTTAAGGTTTTCTTACTCTGCCCATAGTATATTTGTGCATACTTACAAACATCCATGTTTGTTGCTGGTTATGAATTCATTGGCTTGTTTTAGCCAGATTTGATAGTAGTTCAGAAGAGATCAAAGGTAATGAAGTCATTATAAGTTTTTTAAAGATGGGTATGTAATACGGGAGAGAAATTTTACCAATCCTCCCTATACATATCTGGCTGAGGTGAAGACTTCAGCATCAGCTCGTAAGTTATTAAACAGCAGATACAAAATGAGCAAGATTCCATGTAAATGACCAGCTGTGGAAAATCCCCTCCAATCACGTCTAGCAATTGGCCACCAGACACAGGTTGTAGAAAACCAGAACTCATTAGTTCCTATTCTTATGGAAAACAAATTATTTCTCCTTCTTTTTGTCTTTGCCAGTTTTTATGGATGCAGATGCTGCTATTTGTGGTCACTTACTTAAAAGCTTTTCTGGGATCTTCAGACCAGGCTGGTAATATTTGGAAATTTACTAGGTTGTTTTCTTTCTTCTGCAAGCTACCTTGGTTTTATACCTATCTCTTTTGTCCTTTTCTCACATAAATACAGTGAGATCTTGTTGGTGCTTTTTCTTGTTAGGAAAAGACCCTTAAAATCCAATTAGATGGCAGTGTGACATAGAGGTGAATTTGGAGTGAGTCACAAATGTTTTCTTTTGGATGCATAACTGGGCTTCTTTTTAACATTTCTCAGAAAAAGGAAGGCATAAAATAGAAGCTGTAGGGATTTTGTTTTGGCAATGCCTCCAGAAACCATGACAAAGCACTGCCCATTTTCCATGCACTTACTAAGTGAAAGTCTTAAAACTTTTACTCTCAACAAGCAGTCTGGTCTGAGGTGCAATGGTAGGGAACTGAAACATGAAAGCCCAGTGATGGATTCTGTTGGGCAGAGTCAGAATTTATCCTCTGCTTGCTGTGGAAATGGGATAGGACCCTGGCTGGAATTTTCAGTGCTACACTGACTATGCTCCTACTACATGGTGCATCCATCAGTAGCTGCCTTCCTATGTACAAGAACAGCACACAGCCTTCTGCACAGGAAGGTTGCTACCTTCCAGTATCTGAAGGGGGCCTATAAGGTTGTAGGAGATGGACTTTTTGTCAGGGACTGTAACAACAGGACAAGGGATGATGGGTTCAAACTTAAACAGGGAAAGTTCAGGTTAGATATGAGGAAGAAGTTCTTTACTGTGAGGGTGGTGAGGCACTGTAATAGGTTGCCCAGAGAAGTGGTAAATGCTCCAGTCCTGGCAGTGCTCAAGGACAGATTGGACAGAGCCTAAGGTGAGATGTCTCTGTGCATGGCAGGTGGCTGGAAATGGATGATAAGGTCCTTTCCAACCCTAACTATACTATAATTCTATAAAGTAGCTTTTAACAACCTCCTTTTACAATTCTCAGGAGAAAAAAATAGTCTGAAGGACAGATAGTGACATCTTAAAGAATAAGAACCCTCCTCTGTCAACACTTCTCTAACTTGTTTTTCCTTCCTTTCAGCTAAGCTCTGTTAAGCAAATGAAACAAATAGGAACAAGTGTCTGATTTCGTGGATACGCTTGTAACTTTGAGCACTGTAAAGCTATACCTAGGGCAGCCCAGCAAGCTAATTGATCTCTGGAGTTCCTTGATGGCAAACAAGGCATCGCTCTGGTCCTTTCTGAGACAAGGGTGAACCAGGAACACACAGATTTGCTGCTTAGCAACAGAGCATGAATCTTCATGAACAGGGATATTTCAAATAAATTTAACTGGAGATTGGCAGAATGTACCCATTTACCCAGTCCTTTCCAGGGGCTGAATACTCTTGATCATACCTTTCCAGCTCTGTTTGAAGTGTCTCAGACCAGTGAAGCCTCCATGTTTCTTCACTGGAGGCAATCTACAGTCTTATCAAACTCCCAGGAAACCAAAACAAAAACCAGAATTTACATAATATTTTCCTTCATTTTTCTGAAGTCTTTTGACCAAGATCTGCTTTTGTATTCCAGAATTAAAAGAAAGGAAGAAATGTCTGCATGACAGGGAGTGTAAAACCCAACCTCTTCTGAAAACTTTTATTCCAAGCCTGCCTCCCACTTGCTGGGCTGTGTAACATGGGCACACTGGGAATGGCTTTATGCTCTGCATGGTAGCACTCTGACTGCCTAGTTTCTTCATAGAGGGGAGTCTTAAGCCCAGTCAAGGAAGCTAAGCATCATGTTGAAACAGCAGGGACTGGACTGGTTCTTGCATCTTCAGAATAGCAATTACCAATATCAATGACACAACATTATTGTCAAATAATGGTCTCACATTTAGGCCACAAAAAAGACTAGGCTTGGTTTTCTCAACTTCCTTTCCAGAAGAGCCATGTAGGTGTTTTTTCTTTTGGCTTTAATGAAGGAGTCATCAGACAAGTCCAGTCTGGGAGTTTCTGCACTAGTCTAGAGCACTCAGTCTTTTCCATTTCCTTTGACTTTTCCAGTGTAATGATTCACTGCATCAAACAAGCTTTGAGTCCATTTTTCCCCTCTTATATCTGTTCCTAGAGCTCAGCACTCACATTTGTTCTAGTTATCTAAGCCTCTTGCCCTTCCTCTGCACTTAGCTGTTTCTCACCACATTATCAAATTAGCACCTCACTAACTATGCTGTGGCTGCCTCTTTCCTCCAACCCAGCAGTGTTTACACCAACTCAGTGATGCTTCTCATTGATACTCCCCTTATCCACTGAAGGTAATGAGAATAGTGTTTCTCTTAAAGTAAAGCAAGTGCATAAAAAATGCTGAATCTAGACCTAACATGGCCATCAGTAAACCAAATTTCTATGGTTATCCATTGGTGCTGGGAATATTTGTGGTGTTTGAATACACATATGAATGTATATAAAAATAAATGATGGTGACTAGGAAACGACTGTCAATGCATGAAATACTCTACTGCAGCTTCTCAATCTGTATCAATAGAATTAGTAGGCTTCATACCATGGGTTTGAATGCCAGGATTTCCATATTTGTTTTCCAATAACAGTCACCATAAGCGTGGTTACTACTTTTTAAGAGGAGGTTCTGGTTAAATGTTTGGATTTCTTTTCCTTTGGGATGAAAATGCCCATTAGATTAAGGAGTCACGGAACACTACTGAGAAACAAAGTCAGAGAATAAGTATGGCCAACCTTTTATTTATAGTGCAAGGCAGGCACAGATCAAGTGGTTTTAGCTCTGTAGCATCCTGAATTACTTAAAGCCTGGGGTTGTGATCTCATCCAACTTTTCAAAGTTAAATTGGGTCAGGAGAACCTTCCCTCTCAAATATGCACATACAACTCCAGTGAAAAGTTAGAATTGGCAGTAAAGACTATTGTTCACTAAGATCTGCTTGCTTTTATCTGAATTAGTGTGGCTGGAAACAGTAGCGCTTTCTGACTATTAGGGATAACGGAGTAAACTTTTGCTTATATTTTGCTTCTCTAAAAGGTATTTGAGAGAAAAGCATTAAAATTTGTTGCTTGAAGGATGTACATGGAAGAAAATATTTTTGAAAGATCATGTACTTTGGCCAGGGTTCAAATTCAATCTTTGTTTAATAACTAGTTTAAGCATGGGTAATTAAGATGTGCATATTAGCAAGCCCACATGACTTAAGAGCACATCTCCTTACACATCAGTGGGATCTCTGCTCCCTAATCAATGAAACTTTTGAAAGTTTGCACATGCACCAAAACTCTTTGTATCCTTCCTATCTACATTTTTAATTAAACATATACACACATGGGATTTCACAGCCTAATACAGTAATTCTTCAATAGTAATGCCGTCCAGTTTTCATCTCAAAAGCATAGAAACAGGTTCACAGAGAGATTGAAGAGACAGATGGGTGTGCACGTTGTTGTTAAAGAGGGTGTATGATCTAGTATCTTCTTCATGTCTGACATTTATGCCTCTAATGGCTGCCTTACTCAGGAAAACATATGTTGATGCACGTTAGCTAGGGCAAATGCAGAACACAAAATCCCTTGCAGTTGGTTACTTCAGAGAGCTACTTTAAATCAGAAATAAGAACATGTAGAAGATATTCATAAATGGACAACTACTTTAGGACTGTGACCCATTTTCATTAGTAATCAACGGTACCTGGTCTTTCGTCAGTTCTTGTTGGAGAAGACACAATGTCATATAGGAAAGCTGAAGCATTATGCCTCTTTGAAGCTAGTTGTGAATGAGATCAGAACTGGTTCTCTAAATTACAGCTTCTTTATCCATGTGACTTCAGTCTGAATTGACTTTCACCTTGACTTTAAAATGGAGACTGCAGAATATATCATAAGCATAGAGAAAAAGAATGACAAAGTAATCAAGCAGTCACATCACATTCTCTCTATATCCTCTTTTTTTTAATGTTTGACTTTTGGTGTGAATTCCAATTCACAGGTCTTTGTCAGGCACTAATTTTCATAAATACAAATGTTACTGAAAACTCAAATGTAGTATTAAAATCACTTATTATTCATAACCTAAGAAAGCACGGTTTCTTATGTATAGACCACATTCAAAGAACTTTGCTCACGAAAAGAACTTGGAAGACTAGATGTCACATACAAATCTTGTAAAAATATAAGTGGAATTTGATGATATTCTAATATCTTAGAGGGTAAATTATTAATGTTCAGTGTTAAAGAAAAAAATGTGTCTTCTAGGTTAAATACACAGGCTTGCTTAAATGACATTCATATACCCTCACTCTGAAAGTATGAGCAGAAAAAGTCAATATCTTTAGAATGTGAAATGTGGAATGCTAACAGCAATATCATATCAAGATATGGGCTTTAAGTTCTTAAATACCATCTACTCTCAGGCAATAATATTTCCACATTGCTGTAAGGCAAGTTAACAAATATCAAAACGTCAGTTTGGGAGGTTATTTGAAAACATGAACTCATATGTTATATACATGCACATACATACATAAACACACACACATACATATGTGAGATACTTATACACAAATTAAATATATACACACATACATGTATGTATATATGTATATATAGTTATATATATATACTCATGCCCAGTCTTCCAGAATGTTTGTAACAGACCATTAATATTATGCATACATGTATCTACACACAAACGAATGAAAAGGATGTATTATATACAAGGGTTTTCTTCTTACCCTGAAGAAGGATTTTGATTTCCAGGTATTTTACCACCTGAAATAATTGCTGCTGTTCTGGGCTCTCTCCTGAGCTTGTTTGCTCTGGAAATCATTGCATCCTTGCAGAAAATCACTTTCTATGACCTAGGGAAGGTGTCAGGGCTCCTTCACACATTATATATTTGACAAATATTGTAAATTTTATTTTTATAGACATGTGTTGATTTGCTTTTGAAGGAGGAAATATTCCTAGCTGGGAAGCTGTACTGTTTTTTAATTGGACATGTGTGAGTTCACCTCTAAATATTATATCTGGGATTTTCATGAGAGCTGAGAGGATGGAAGGGTCTAGTTTGAACAGAAGGAAGAAAGAGCTACAATACAGACAAAAAAAAGACTGGATACTATGGAATGACAAAAAAAAAAGGCCATTCAAAAAATTAAATATTTTAAACTGGAGATTACCTACTTGCCACGTTGTTTTTAAAAACATTAGTCCTTTTGGTTTATATTAAGCGGGTATTAGCACAGCCCATGGAATGCTCAATTAGGAAATATCCAAAAATCACAGACTCTGGATTTGATGAGTCTTATATTGATTCTATATGACCTCTACATCCAGTTACCTACAGCTTCAAGGGTTTGTCTTGTTCCTTCTTCAGTTTTTAAAAAATGGTTTGGTGCTATACAATCTTCCAAATCTCCTTTAGCCTTGAATCTTCCAACAAAACAAAATTAGCTATAAATGACTGTTATTCAACTATATTTTTCCTTTTTTTGGGTTCCCACTGTAGACTAACTTACATGCTCCATCCCTGGCAGTGTTCAAGGCCAGGCTGGATGGACTCTTGGGTGACATGGTTTAGTGTGTGGTGTCTCTGTCCATGGCAGGGAGCTGAAACTGGATGATCTTAAGGTCCTTTTCAACCCTAACCATTCTATGATTCTATATAGGTTGTTATTAAACATCACCAGCAACCTTTAATCCACCCTTTTTCTTATTATTAATTGATTTTAGCCCCAAGTTCATTTCCTAACATACTCATTTGAGATTAATTTAGCCTATTGTTAATGAAGAACCAGGAGTGGCCATACCTTGTTATTTTGTTTCCTATGCAAATTCCAGACCTTACTTATTAAGGAGATTTGAGAAAAGCCACCTTATTTAGGATAGAATTGTGGTTATATTTTTAAATATTTTGAAACTGTTCAACATAACAGGTTTGAAAGTCAATATTTTCAGCACCAGTGCTGTCTTTGGGTGCCTTATTTGCGCTATTTTGGAAGAGTTTGATTTCCAGGCAGGTGTTTCTGTAAAATCATGGTTCAAAAAACTGGCTGAAATTGAGCATCCAAAGGAAGTAAGTTTTTAAAGGAAAACCTTGATGAAATGATTTGGCTTTTTGATGTGCTGTTTATTTGTTTAAAAGCAATGAGAATACACATTTTTTCTTTTACTCATCTCAGATAACGTATTTGCAGGGAAAATGCTATGTGCTTTGAAAGAAGATTGTAGGGAGTTGCTGCTGTCACTGGTTTGCTAAATATTCTATGGAGCAATGATAGGGATCTTTCCATATCACAGCACAATATACGCTTGTGCACCAGCATGATACAGTTTTGCTCTAGAGTGGGATATTTACTCCTTTTTATAAAAAATGACTACCTTGAAGGGAAAGAAAAGAATTTTTAGAGTGTTTGCTTATTCTGTAAAGAAATATTGATTCAATGAATGTTTAGATTTGTTTGGTAGGGAGTTTTTTTCCTAAAATCACCAGTAGTTTATTTACTGTTTAGTATGACTTGTAAGTATTGTCAGATTCTTGTAGATTTGGCAAAAATCCCAGAACTCCTAGAATCCTTTGTGAACCCAAGTTAACATGCAATAATTCCCAATTCTCAGATTTTTCTTTCTCCTTTATTCCTTTTTTTTAACTGTTTTTGTTTGCTTGATTTTTTTCAAGCTGTAACAATAAGCAGAACAACATTGATCCATGACGTGATTAGCCTGGCACTGAGCCTCGGTGAGTCTACGTTACTGAGAGGCAACATTAACTGCCCTGAGCATGGTGCCATGCTGACAATATCCGCATAAATTCACATCAACTCTTGAGTTCAGGCAGGATGAGCAGCGCTAATTGGGAATGGATTTTCCTGGAGATGACAATCAGCTCAGAGGGAGGACAGGACTTACACCATTCACATGACTTCTGGAGAGATTGGAGGACAGAAAGATCCATGTTTTACCACTATGCTACATGTAGATGTACTCCTATCCACATGACACATATGCCCATTGCAAGCATCCCTTATTCCACTCACAACATCCTCATTCTTTATGATCCTAGCTCCTTGCAGCATTCCCAAGTGTCCAAAATGCTTCAGTGCAGGTCTTTCCTCACCTATAGAGTTATCCATTTCACTCTATCCAACACTTATTTGATTCTCTAGATGCCAGGCTTTAGATAAGAACAACCTTACATAATGTGAACATTTCAGATATCCATAAAAACTCACACTTCATAAGTGGTGATTTTGCTTCCAGGCCTAGTCCTGGTCTTGTGTATTGCCTGTTTGATTAAATGTTTATGAGCTTGGAGCTTTCTCAAGTGCTTCATTTTCTGGAGTTAAAAAAGATGTAAAACATAAAAAACACAACTGCCCAGACCGTACAGGTCTGATGCAAGGGTAAGAGCTGAAGTGTTTGCTTGCAGCTAAGTCTGATAGAGAACCAAATTAAATTAGACATTTTCAGCATCTCTGGAAACAGTCGATGGAACTATTCCTGTTGGATTTCCAAAACAGGTTTCAGGGACCAAATTGTTCTCCCTGAATTTGGAGAAGGGAGAATCTGAATTTGGAGAATGAAATCTTCATTAACGTCAATGTAGACCTGAACTAAGATAATACTGAGTGATTTTACTGAGATACTGCAGCAGTATTTAAGAATAATACATTGATAATAAAGAGATGTATGGGGTTTTAAAGTATTTTTTAGTGTATATTTTAATGTTACTGCATTTTTCAAGCTCTGCTACAGTGTGTACTGCTTGTTCATTAAGGCTGCAGACACAATGGACTCAGGGTTGTTTGTTCTGTCCAGTAGTCTGTAAATAACAATAGCCAAAAAGAAATCCCTTCCTTAACTCAGAAAATATTCCCTGCAGACATGCTGCTACTCTGGAAGAGCCTAGGAAGATTTTTCGCATTCTATTGTCTATCTTTATGGCCTGCAGCCACACCACCTTGAGCTGTGATCTGATCACAGCTCACAGATAAAACAGGATACAGCCAGTCCTGGGATAGATGATCTCCAGAACCATTCCAGTGCTGCTAGACCCTGGTGCTGATTATTCATTTTATGTTATTTCCCCCCATCAAGTCAATTCTCCGCTGTGGAATCTAGAAGAAAGTCTGTCAATAGAGAGAAAGTAGAGCTTGACTAACCAAAGCAATTTTAGTCCTATAGTTTTGCTTAAGAAGGTGTGCAAGCTAACGTGACAACTCACTTTTCCAGGGGGAGGCTGGAGCACATTCCAACAGAATTACCTGTCAAGTTTCCATGGTCAAATTCATGTGAAAATGTTGCATTCAAAAAGAAGATATGAAGACAGAAGATGAACAGTTGCCACTTTGGTTCATACCAACGTTTGTTGTTAGTAGCAGCCTGGTCTGCTTCAAGTTATGGTGATTTGTGTCTACAGAAGCAGTCTGGGTTTACTGTAAGAAACTGGGGTACAGTGTAGGAGATCTGGGTTCAAATTTCATGTGTGACCTTGGACATAGCTCTTCCCTCTCTGAATCTCATTTTATCCCATGAAAAGTAAATATACTGGTATTTCTTGCATTTGTCATCACGAATCTGACTATAAGTTCTGGTTTTTAGGGTGAGTCAGTACACCACCTTGTTCTATGGGGCCACCTTCACAGCTGGGATCTGTTGGTACTCTTATAACCCCTAGAATAATAATAGTTCTCATTAAGGACTCCTGTTAAAAATGTGTTTTATCATGGCTAAAGAAATCCTCTTTCAGATTATTAATTAAAATTAAATCCAATTGCCTTCACCTATGGACCATGACATTTGCAGGGGGAACATTAAGGGCAGAGAAACGTGAACCAGCTATCTTGAAAGTTTGCTGTTTGAAAGCTTAAAGCTGCGTTTGTCCCCTCCTCTCCTCTCCCTTTATGCACTATTTCAGATCCATTGCTTATTGAATGATAGACTTATTGATGAATTATACTGCAGTGATCCAGCTCAGGGAGGTCAGTAGGGTGCAATTACTAGCAGAACAGGCTTGGGTGTGCTTCTGAACTACTCCTCCCTGCACAGCTCTTTCAGTATGCATATCACATCTCCCTGCTTGTAGCAGGCTGATGAGTGTGTGCAGTTAGTGCAGGCACACACATACTTCTGCGCTTTCCCTGAAAGTGGAGCATTAGCAACTGCAGTCAAAAAGCACCCTTGCTTCTTCAGCTCTGATCCTGGCAGCAACTGTCTAATTCTGTCTGGAGGAACTAGGAGACAGCACTGGAGGCAAGTTTAAAAAGGACCTAGTGACACCCTGCTGTCACATCGGGTTTCATGAATCGACTTATTAGTAGCCCATTTACAATTACTTTCCTAGTCCCATCAGTATTGTATATTCTTGAGAACTGGCTGGCTGAGAAGGAAGGAGAACACTGCTGAAGGTAGGTTGCAGTCTTCTTTACCTTACATCTTGCGCTGAATGTTTCTGTCTGTGCATCTCACTTACAGACATCCCTGGTCTCTGCAGTTTTCCACTGAGAGCTGCTGGAGCAGGGCTTTAACAAATCAAAGCAGTAGAAATAAATGGACAGGTAACTTTTTTTTCCCCACTGCCCTTATTTAACCATGCAGACTGTTTTTTAAAGGGTAAAATTATATGACTGGATTAAACTTTCGGGGAAGGGGACAACTGTGACTGCATTCTGTATCACAAGCAGATAGACTGCTGTTATTTTTATCAGGGCAAAAATTCCATTCACTGGCTGTTTAACTGTGGACATGCAACATTGCTTCCAAATTGATGTGTTTATTAAATACGGTCTGTGGATGCCCTGCCAGCTGAAATTTGCATGCATGTTTTGAAACCTGGAAAAAAAAGGGACTCTTTCATTAACTTTCAAAATGCTCTGGACTGCAGCACACTTCTTTAGAGAAGAGGAGTGAGCCAGGCTTTTCATTTCACTTAAGTTCTTTTACTGGCATGTATTCATCTGGTAAAAAGTCTTTGCCAAATCCAAGAAGTTTGCTGTTATTGCATTTCCATAAATGTAACAGCTGTGAAGAGAATGAATATTCATAGTGTTTGGATTTGTGCTCCAAAGGTTTCTTATGATAATTCTGACTTTTCAAGGGGATGGGATCTTAGATCAAAGAATTCTGCAGGTTGAGGTACTGTGATAAGCAGTTTATAAGTGTTTCCTCAAATAAACATAATACAGACAAGCATGTACTGCAGCAAAGAGCTGACTCTACCTCTTATTTACTCGCAGCCAACTTGATCTGTTGCTTATACTTGTGGATTCTTTTGCTAACAGGTCATCAGCAATGAAAATGAAGTACAGCTCAGATACTGCTCTCTCATGGGACGTTATTTCCCTAATGCTATCCAGTTTCCTTTGAGCATATCCGAGACATTGCTAATGTTATGATGATTAAATTTTAACTTGGTACATCCTGTATTTGCACTGACTGAAAACTTATTTCGGGATGTTGCTAAGGACAGAGAAGCCCACCACAAGCCTCGTGTACTTTAAGGATGGAAAGTGATTTGACTGATCTCCCCCTAGGAAAATTCCCCAGATTGATAGTCCTTTATCAAAATTGTACAAGCAGCAGAGATGGTCCTCCCCTGCAGGTAGAAATAGAATGGTCTTGAAAATACAGATGCAGCATGCATGCATGTGCATGTGTTTCTAGAGATAATTCATCTAAAAAACTTAACTAATCCTGGCTGTCTGTAGATCTCAATGACTTCTGCATTACTAAAAATATCTTATTAATGGGTCATGCTGCAGATCTCCATAACTACACAGCAGAATAAAACACCCAGACAGGAATTGTGACATATAAAAACACCTCAGAAACCCTCTTGGGGCTGGTTGTGATTAATTCCTTAAAAACCCTCCCAGCATCTAGGAAGCGTCGGGAGCCGTATCGTACCTGCCTTTCTAACGTGTGACAAGCGGAGCTATGTGTGCATGCTTAAAGTGAATCTAAGCTTCCTGATGTCCAGGGGCACATCTTTGGCAGTCTGTCCTCACTCAGGCTGGAGCATGCTGCTCACTGGTGGCAAGGTCAGCCTGGCCGGAGAGCTGTGATGCTCCAGCCCTCAGCCTGCAGTGGGCTGTCACTTAGTGTTTCCTTCTTAAGGGATGGGGAAAAACTGTGCGTCTCTTTCATCTGTCATTTTTAATGACAGGTGAATCAGCCTGCTGCTTAGGTGAAAACTTTCTGTTGTTTTAGTTGGTTATGCCCCCCTCACAGTAGGTATAGCGTGCTGTGGCGAGTGACATGCAGGGACTGCAGGCATCAAATACAATTAAATACATATGAGAAAAAAAACCCAATTGGATGGGTCAGACTCTGTTTCCAGGGAGAGGAAATCAGACTCCCCTCCTGAAAACAGTAGGAAGTTGTTTACAGGAACAGAAGTTGTTTACATGAGTGCAAACTGGTATAAAATCTCACTTTCCCTTGGTGCTGTTTGAATTTCTGTGACCCAAGGACCTGGCTCTGTTCCTTTAAAGGTTTTATTCCAGGAAAAGCAGCCAAAATAGAGAATTTTTCTTTTCACTTAGTAGGAACAAATAACTGCCTTGTGTACAATGACAACTGCAGGTATTTGAGGGCAAACACCTTTTATCTTTGC
>JANHGB010045988.1:0-22499 GCA_026283785.1 Coracopsis vasa | reverse complement strand
CTGAGGTCATGGTAAGGTTTTCATTTTTTTGTCAGTCATTACCTGGTTTCCTCTGAACTTCCAGTGCATTCTCATAACTGCTGTTATTACAATTACTACAATATAGTTAATTTATTTAGTGTTACTAACAAATTACTGTATCTGGTTTTACAATTGTGGCCGGGAATGTTGCAGTGCTTTCATTTTGCAAGTCTGCTTTTATATTTTTGGTTTTGCTGCTTTTGTTTCTTGCACAGTATGATACAACTTGCAGATATTTCTACCTAGAGTCATACCGACTGTTGACCAATTAAATTTTGGCAGTTTTATACTAGTTATCTAGTTATGTGATGTCATATTTTGTACATCTGTATATCTAAATCTGCATTGTAGTTTGACCCAGAATATTCTTAAATTATTTGGCTTTTTAATACATGAAGGGATGTACTTGCCACCTTGATCTGCAGCGAGTTACAGTACCTGACATTTGCATTTTGAAGTCTTGACTAAAAAGGCATAGTGAACACTTAACCAAATTGCCCACTAGTCACATCTGACATGGCTCCTGAGAGGAGCCATTGCTTTCTGTCTTATCGGGAGACACAAAGATCTCTGACGTTGCCAGACAGTCTGACTACCAACTGGTAGTGTAATCCTATCACCTCAGTTCAAGTGAACTTCAATGTGCTTTATTAATGCTTTGTGCCTTACCTCCTATTTGAGTAACTGTCATGTAACTGATTTTTTGCATACTGTAGCAATGAAAAGCACCCTCAGGTACCTCTTCTTAAAAATGTGTCTTATATAGGAATTCTGAAAATAATCCCTGCAACAATTTTCCTCTGTACTAATCTCACATTCTTGGTTCCCCAGTGGATAAGTGAAGGGGAGGGCTGCAGAGTGGGGAAACGTCAGTGGTTCCTGTGGCCAGTGATTCTGGACAGAAGGGGTGACCACATGAGCTAGGCTGGCAGTTGGGTGTAAGAGAAGGTGAACTGTCCTTGACTAGAACAAACTCTCCCCTGCTCCTTCTGGGGAGGACCTCAGGAAAGCAGTAAAGCCATTCTGGGCTAGAGGACCTTGTGAAGTCCATGCTATTTTATTCAGACCTCATCTCTGCTCTTCTGTGCTGAGTGATTCTAGGAGAACTGAACAGGGACTGGAAAGGGCTTATGCCATGTGCTAATCTGGACCTATTATAAACATCTTAAGGTCTGATTTTATGCATTTATGTCTACTTGGAATCAGAATAATCTATTTTGGTATACATACAGCTGTGGTGACTGCAATTTGTATTAATTTACCTGAATTGTCTTGGATTACAGCTACGTGGCAGCACAGAGCTCAAGGCAGGCTACATGCTATTTAACCATTTTATTAGTTCATTTTCTTGCACTAATTCTGCACTTGCACTCAGGCGCTTAGATGTTGCAGAAACTGAGCTCTAGGTATCTACCAGGTTACTACATGTGCTGGCTGTAGAATTAGCTCTCTGCTAGATAGGGATTTCTTTTATGCTACGGGAATGCTCAGGCTTGAGAACTTTGAATGCATTTCTAGCTGCTTTTTGCCATTTTGTGCAAGGTAAAACTCTTGGAAACAATTGGGTCTTGTGCTTGTGGGATTTTGTTGCTCCTGTGAGCAGAGCAAGTCTCCTTAGCTTAAATTCAAACTAGACAAAGATTTTACAGTAAGGGAAAGGCAAGCTTTTCAATAGAATTCCTTAGTCTAAATTTTAATGGGATATTTCACTATTGCATACAGCTGAATAGATATTAAAAGCTGGGAGGTATGAAAGTATGAATGAAGTAATTTTGACTGTAAGAGCTATGTTAGGGGCAGGCTATCAAGTTGTATTCCTCAAGAAAATGATTACATTGAGGAGAAAAGCAAGGCATGAGCTCAGCTGATAAAGTGATAGTTGGTGCAAAATTTCTTTTTCAATTACTTTTGCAATTTTGTGTGTGTGTGTGCGCTGGATTACCTCTACACATAATCCCTTTCTGTAATTTCTTCATACAAGGCTCAGAAGCTGTGGGTATATTCTGCATGGGAGGTAGATTTTAGACAAATATAGCATAAGAGAAACTGGAGGGGGGTGTGGTGTGGTGTTGGTGTTTCTATCACTGACGTAATACTTCTGGTTAGTGAGCAAATTAGATCTAATTAGTTGTCTAATGCACCAGTTTATCATGTGAAATTGTCCACACCTAGCATATGACAAGATAAAGATAATGTGCCTTAGAAGTAGCCAGCTATTGTGATTTAGGCAGAATTGTCTCTGGAGTCATAACTAACTCCATTGTACTTGTTGCAAAATAAACTTCTATAGTGCCTTATTTTTGAGGGTGCCCACTGCTTTGTTCAGCTGAGGGGTAATACCTCTATATCAAATTAGATTGCTCTTTCTCATGTTTTTCCAGATAGCATTTGAAGAATAGAGGAGAAAAGTGATAACTGGAAGGAAAAATGTGAAAGAAATTAATAAAGAAAATGAAAAATGAAGTTTGCTCATGACAAATGCATGGACTAGTTATGTCAGTGCTTCAGTTCATTTCTCACTGGCACCAGGGAAAGAACAGGGGACATGGCTAAGGAACTGCTCTAGGAGCAGTTATTCTGGTGCAGATGGGGTATAAGCAAGATGATAATGTTTGCCTTTGCTTAGCTCAGGTCCTTGAGCAAAGGGATGGCGAACAGATGAATGATATTGTCAGTAGTGCCTTCAGCACTCCTTGATCTGAAAGACAAAGTGATCAAAAAGGCAGAAATGTGGAAGTAAGCAGGCAATGAATGGGGTGGAACCATGAAGCAAGAAACACTTTGCTGAAGGCAATCAATACCTAAATGTAAATTTCAGTTAATATAAAGGAGCTGGACCTTGGGAAAGCAGAAAATACCTGGCAGTTTACTATTAGACTGATGGTATTGTCTCTCTGAAGCAGCTGGTCTTTTGCCTGTGCCAGAGTTTGTGAGGTGACCTGCCTCTGTTGAAAAATGTTCCCTGTACCATTATGTATCACAAGCCAATTTTTATATAACAAGATCTGCATTTCAAGTGCATCTGATGGGCTGTGTTGTTTGAATGTATTTAAATGACCCTTCATCTATAATTCATGTACATTGCTTTTGTCAGGTACGTATTGATTACCATTCTATTGGATGTTTGTTCCCTCTCTCTAGAGGTGCATGGAGCAAAGCAGAGAGCTGGTCCTTCTGTTAGAGGTCTATTAAGCTGTAATGATTTGCAGCCTTGCATACCACAGAAGCTGTGTAAGGTCACAGATCCTGGGACTAGAGCAAGCTGACCTACGCAGCATGGAGTTTGGCCTCTTTGTGGAAACACTTTGCTGTTTCTTTTCGCGTATCAGCCACACAGATCTGTAAGGGAATTTTGCTCTGGAAACTCAGTTGTGATACATACCTGTGTTACTTGAAAATTTTGAAAGTGGGCAGCTACTCCTTGGAGTTTTAGGACTGCATATCTGCCAAGGCAGGTTTATGACCTGGATCAAATCTATGTCTTTGATTTTTAAAAATAATCAGCATGCACATCCTTTCCACTCCTCTTCCCTTGGTAGTTACAAGATGTGAGATCAACAGTCTTGGGTTATGTTTTGGCTTTTGTTTTTTGTTTTTCACTTCAAAGGCAGAAAAGGTCAAACATCCTCAAGACAGTATTTTTTTAAAAATTTTTTTTTTTAAGGCACTATATCTTTAATGGCTATTAGTGGTCCTTATTACAAGGCTTAAATGAATATCAGGGGTCCAATGTGTGAACTTTTGTATAAACACAAAGCAAAACTCAGCTGATTACCTTTAAGGCATTTAATGTCTAGATAGAATTACAAGTTGACATTGTTGACATTGGAGACGCTCTTCCCATGCACATGTTACAAACCAGTCTGTTGCCAGCTGCATATATTCAATGTGCCCACTATATAGATATGGCAGGCTACTGCAGGTATGGTTTTCTTTGCATTGTTCTGAGGGTACATCAGAGGAACCAAACTAAGCCTGTGTGTCAGGTGTGCCCAAAGTGGAAGGAGGTATTATGGTAGAAATTCTGCATGGGGCAGTAGTTTATCATATCCCATTATGCCAGGGGGAGAACAATTTTCTATGTCTTTTTATGCTCTTTAACTAAGCTGGATAGGTATTTCTGAACAGGCTTCTTTTGCAGTGGGAACTTGTGCAGGTGACAGAAACCTGCAGAGCTCAGCAGGACCTGTTACCTTGAGTGCAATATTGCACTCAATGTTCTCTTGCGGAGCAGTACTGTGGTATGCAGTGTAGAAGTACTGCTTGGATCAGCTGGATTGACTGTCTATCCCATGTAAACACATTCTTAGCTTCCTGTTCCTCATTGCTACAAGTCCATTTTCTCGGACTCAGCTTGGCACGTAAGAAAAAAGCAGGCCTTGTCAGGTGTTTGTGAGCACTTTATGCCTTTCCACAGGTGAATTTTAGAATCTGTAGTGCTTTGTCATGCAGCTTGGTAGCTTGGTACAATCAGAGTTAATTTTGTTTTGCCTCCAGTCTTGACTGCCATCCTGAAAAGGGACTGAATTAAAAGAATTTTCAAAAACATATCCAGAGGGAACAAATACCACTGATTATCTTAATAGGTGAATGAGCATCATTGCACTACAGAAATATATCTCTAAATTGGATTCTCGGTGGAAGAAATCGAAAGGAAGAAGCTTGACAATGACAGATATTTCTTTGTATGGTTTACTTGTAGACAATGAAGCAGTTGCTTGCATTTTTTTTTTGTCATCTTTTGTTGTTGTTTTGTTTTTATTTGTTTTATTATTACTATTTTTCCCTTAAATATCTAGGGAAAGTCTGGGTATCTTTATTCATTTTTATTCACTTATTTATGCTTTAGATAATCAAAGTCTGGGAGACTGTTACTTAAAATGGAATAGATTCAGTGGTGGGTGTAGGGAAAGTGGGGAAAATGCCTGTTTTCCTTTGGTGCCATTTTTGATGCTTGAGACCCACATATTTCCCTGCAACATGCTGGCTAGGACTGGTTTTGTGTTAAAGTTGCTGATCTTCTTCTGTTGGATCTTTCTTTTACACTGGGCAGCAGAGCTCATGATCCAGCCTTCTTGGGTCTGTTTGAGAAGCCACCCAAGAATGCAGCATAAGTTTGCAAGTATTAGCTTGTGCTATATGTATAGCTACATCATAGATACACTGGGATCATGCTTCTGTCAACAACAACAACAAAAAAAATCATAGCAGCAGAGCCCTAACTTTGAAAATCTGCTCATTTGTTTGCTTCCTAAAGACAAAGGGATGCTTCATTTCCGTGTTTCAGAAGGATTGGAGGCAGGAGGAAAATATGGTCTCTGTATGGAGGCATGGGTAGGTCCTTTCCAACCCTAACTATTCTATGATTCTATGTAGGTATCACACGTGTTCTGACATTGGCGTACAGGACAACAAGTAAAACAGGAAGGCTGTTAGGTTATTATATGGTTATGTACTAAGTCAAGATCTGACTTCTGAGCTTCTGAGACTTCCTTTACTGCATCTAGCCTTTCATCTCCTATAAAAAGTAAACTATATGCACTGGGACATGTTGCAATTTCTTTATTTTCAGTACTTTTTATCTTAGCTTGAATGCTACTGAATTATTGCAGAGATAGGTTGTCTTTAATGTCTATTTTTTTTCCCCAGATATGACTGTAAATACCTGTATAATGATCAATGGTACTGAAATTTTTGTTTCTGGTACACTCTACTGAAGTATCACTGCTTGTTACTGTAATCAACAAAACCTTTATTTCATTCCTTTTATTTCATGGAACAACTCGCATGAGAAATGCTAACATAGTTCTTATTTGTTCAAGATTTGCCCTTGACTGTGTTATACGTCTACAGGCAGTTTTCTCTGCTTTGGAGAACTCAAGTAAGTGGCTTGTAGAAATTTAAGTTTTTTGTCTTTCACACTAAGCTGTTGGGGTAATACACATTATATTTGTGTAATCCAGTGAAGAATTTCTCTTTTTGCCATGTAAATTATCCTTCAGCTTACCTGAGCAAAGATGTATGTTGATAATTTCTGGTATTTCTGCACTGGTAAACACTCTAGTTAATGTTGCAAACAGACTTTCATTATAGCCCTTTTTTTATCCTCACCATCTACATTTTTGAAAAATTCTCCTCTCTCAAAACTGTCATCATTAGTCTCAGCTCAAAAGTTTTCAGGAAGGTTTCAATTAAATACAGTCAGCTATTATGCAAATGGGAGGAGAATACAAAATTACCATTACTTTAGTTTTGCACATAATAGTTTGAAAATAGTTATGTATGTACTTAAAATGTGGTGAAACATGATTTGCACATGCAGAACTGTTCATAATTTTAAAGCTTGGAGTTGGACTTTCTTTTTTCTATCATTATAATTATAACCTAAGCTAACCTAAAATCCTGTCAACTTTGTTTTCCCACATTTTAGAAGCATTGTTAGAGAATGGCAAATTGCTTGTGCTTTCTATTTCATGGGTGTATTAGGCATTTATCTGTTTATTCAACAGACTATAACTATGATTTTTAACTCTTTAGGATACTTTATCAGTGGACACATAAAAGCACTGATGTTTGGATTTCATTTGAAGCAGTATGTCATTGCTGTTAAATGTATTTTTTTGTCATAAAATCAGGTCAGTTGCAAAGAAACATCTTAATCCCCCTCTCCCTTCAATACTTTCAATTGAAAAATTTAATTCCAATATTTTTTAAATGTCAATTTACTTTTAGTAGTACGCTATTAAGTTATAAGTACTAGGACAGGAGATCATATACTTTGTCTTCAATGATTTCGTAACGTGTCAGCAGTATTGGCGCACAGAAGATACACCTTATTATACTGGGGTATGCTATGTCCTGTTACTGACATTTCCTGACCGAAAACCAGCAAGCTGGTGGTGTTTTGTTTTGTTTTTTTATTTTATTTAAAAAAATAAATCTTACTGATGGCCACAGTGTAGCATTCACTGAAACATCCTCTAACGGAAATCAGGGTCTCATGTTTGTAATCACAAAATCTGGTATTTTGATACTTGTTGGAAAACTAGAAACTGAGCACTCCGTAAACTAGACAAAGTGGTCTTTAAAACTTTTGTACTAGTCCATAATATTCTAAAATTTGAGACAACTCTTTTTCAGAAAAGCATTTTGTATTAAACTTTGAGTTTATTTCTGAAGTGGTATTTGTGTTTCAGATTTACTCTAGTTTGGGAAATTTTTCAGTTCTGACTTTTCTTGGCGGGGAAGCAAAATGGCAAGTTTTGAGTAACTCTTTGTAGCACTAATGTGGATGAAATGTATTCTGTAGTTTGGAGTTATTTTACCCATAATATGGCTACAAAATTCATAAGCCTTGCACTTTGCAAAGGTCATACTAGTATTAAGCTCTTCCAATGGTACATTGTGAGGAATACAGGTGAAGAATTGATGTAATTTCATTTTTAATGAGATCATTGATGATGATGATAGTAGAGTATTCCACTTCTCTGCTTTAAAAATAATGCTATTTAAATTCTTATAATTTGGGTTTTGGTTTTGGTATTTTTTGTTTGTTTTTGTTTGCTTGGGTGTTTGGGGTTTTTGGTTTGTGGTGGTTTTTTTTTGTTTTTTTTTTGGTCAGTGGGTTTCCAGTAAAAATGAAAACCTTTCATTAATCTTGAACATTTTTTGATGTTTTCAATATATAGTGTATTCCTATATAATATAGTGTGTATATATAATATATAAATATAATATATAAATATATAATATAGTGTATTCCTATATGTTCAGTACAGTCATGAGCTGAGAGCACATTCAGATACAGAATGCTAAAGCTGTTTGCAGTTCAGATCTTTCCCTGTTTCAGCACCTGCCTGCCTCATTTTTTTTTTTTTTTTTTTTTGCTTTACATGATGGTTAGGCCCCATCTTCAGCATGGCAACATTCTTCTGCTCATCTGACCATGGTCTTATGTTAAATTTTCAGTGCCCTAGATTCAGTATCAAAACTTTCTATCAGTTGCTGTCTTTGGACTGTTAAGTGACAGCAAGTATTGCCTATCTGCCAGCAGTGCTTTTCCCAAGGCATTGCTGAAGAAATCTGCCACGTAGCAAAAGCAATTCATATTAACCATGTGCAGATTTACAGTGAGTCTTGAGGGAGCAGGGCTTTCCCCCTCGCTGCTACAGCCCTGGGTGAACCAAAGGCCACTGGGTTGTTGTCTGGCAAGGAAAACTTTCTCAATGTGTCCGTCAACCTGTCAAATATTTCTTGGCCTGTTACAGACAAGCACCGAGCCATATCCAGAAAACTAATGCATAGAGTTGGTCTCCTTTTTGTTTAAAGGAGAGCTAATACTTTCTCCCTGCTAGGCTTTGAGCTTTACTCTGTATAAATAATAACTACTTCTGTTAGATACAGCGTTTGCATCCCTTTATTCTTTCAATTCAGGGCTAGGAGAAGCAATGCTTTGAAAGTTTCATATGTAATTTCTGCTCTATACATCTTCTAGAATTACCTAATAAAATTTGACTCGCAAAAATGAAATTGTACTTCTTAATACAGTTAAAAATATGTCTTGGTGATCTAGCACCTTCAAATGAATCTGCATTTCAGGTAGACCTAAATAAAGCTTTTTCCAGAGGCAGTAGATTTCTGGAGATCAGGCAGTCCACAGCTCCACTGTCAAAATAGCTCCCACGTGCTGGAACTGGAGCAGGTGTTTCTCTTGTCACTCAAGGCCACCCAGTTGACATCTGATTTCCAGATGTTCTAAAATACTACTTTATAGTAGTCTATTTCATGCAGTCCTGCTCTCATGTTCTTACCTTTTATTAGGTGCTTTCAGGACACATTAATTTCTTCTGACCGAGAAAAAGTGGTGGATTTGAAATGAGCTCATGTACCTTTTAAAAGCTATAGGATATATATGACCAAGTTTACATCAGGCTGTAACTTGGAAACTTATTTCTGTGGCTACAAATGATTATACTCATGAGGTGGGCATCTCAGCAATGCTTACCTACAAGCTTGTAATTTAATCTGTGTGATTAGTACTGTTTAATTTTTCTCCAGACTCCCTGTTACTTTTCTAGCTTTCACCTGTCTTTGTCCTTTTGTATGTCTCTAATTTCTTTCAATATTCTTGACATCTCCAGCAGGTTTCTTTGGACTGAATGCTCCTCAACACCTGCTGCCTTCTTCTGCATTTTCTTTTAATAAGCATTTCAACTGCTACATATTGGGGAGAAAGGTAATTGCTTATGTATTATGTTAAAAGTAATGATTTTTTTATTTTAGACAGGCGAATCTTCTAGTGAAAAGAACAGATCCTATTCTATTCTTTTTCCCTTATTTTTGCAGTTGTGTTTTGGGATTTTTTCCTTTTTTATTTTTTTAACCACTCCCCCCACCCGCCACCCCTGCTGTGTGTGTATGTGGAAAATCACAATAGCTTCCATTGATGTAGTGTAAACCCAGGCAGTAGGTCAGCACCGTGGAGCCATTCCCTCGCCCTCCCTCTTTACCCCTCCTCCCAGGTTGGGATGGGGAGGATAGTCAAAAGAATGTAAACCCCACAGACTGAGATGAGAACAGTCCAATAACTAAAGTATAATATAAAACTACTACTACCAATAATAATAATATGGGAAATAACAAGGGGAGAGAATATAAAACTAAAAATGGAAATGGAGAAAAAAAACCCCAAAACCAAAGCCCACAGGTGTTGCACGATACAATTGATCACCACCCACTGACCAATATGCAGCCTAACCCCAGCAGTGATCTGGGCCTTCCAGGTGACTTCCCCCAGTTTCTATACTGGACATGAGGTGCTGTGATATGGAATACCTCTTTTGGCTAATTGGGTCAGGTGTCCTGTCTCTGCTTCTGTCTGGTTTCCCATGCCCCTCTCTGGCTGAGCACAAGACTTGAAAAGTCCTTGGTCAGCATAAGCGCTACTTAGTAACAACTAAAGCATCAGTGTGTTATCAGCCTTGTTCTCAGACTAAAGCCAAAACACAGCACTGCGGGCTGCTGAGGAGGGAGAAAAATAATTGCTACAGCTGAACTCGGGACAATCCTACTAAATAAATGGGCAATGACCAATAAGAATGAGATAAGGTGCAGAGGAAGACTTTCTTACCTTCTGAAGGAACGAAATGTCAGCATTACTTTGTGTTGCCTTTTTTTGTTTAAGAGAAAAAATGTAAAGCATACAAGTTCTTGAAATGCCTTTTGCGAGTATTGCAGTAGGTGAAGAATCAAAAAGCTGAGGCATTGGTATTTTTCCATGATAATAATAAACACTACAATTGTGTAACAGTGGGAGTGTTATACTACCCTGAAATTCTGAATATATAGTTGGTTCTCTGTGAAAGTAGAAGATATCAAAAGAAAGTTACTGATGATTCCAGGCATGGTAGTAAAGTTGTGTCACTGATGGCTTAAGATTTAAGAAATGAAGTGTTCACAGGCACAGATAGTCTTTTATGAGGAAAATAGAATATTTTCCTTTTGTCTGCCTCTTGTAACTGATCTAATAAAAGATAGTTTGTTATTACAAAGTTCATGTCTCTGGACTTAGGCCTTTTTCCTTTTTTTTTTCTTTACTTTTCCACCACCCTCCTTTATCACTGGATTCAACACGTGTTATGAACCTGTTCTCTCACAGCAATGTTTTTCAGAGAGAGCGAGCTATGATGACTGCCATTGATTTCTGTGAAAACTGTGTATGTTCATCATCTTTGAGAAACAGTTTTGTCCCAGGCTGGCCACTTGGGAGTCCAGACCTGATTCTCATTTTGAGAATTATGACATTCCTTTCTATTGGAAAACTTCCCTCTTGGAGGAATCCCAACCCTCCAGTGTCCTCAAGCTATTAATCTACCTGGGGACAGTCAGCTCTGAAGTAAACTTGATCTGGAATTAATTGTAATGATACATGTATACAAATAATTGCATGTCTTAAGTTTAGGAGTTCTCATTTCTGGGTCCTTGAGCTGTGAGGGCAGTATGCTTTTTGAAGATGGAATATATACAAATAACTGGGATCACAAAGAAAGTATTGTGTGTTTTTTTGTTCTTCTGCTTTGAATACTAAATCTGTAATCTGGGCCCAGTCCCTGTTCTCCTCCATAAACCAAAGCATGAGTTTCTGCAGGCAAGTTGGCAACATGGAGATGGGCACCTTTTATTTTTATCTGACTCATCCAGCTTTATGGCAACCTTGTTACAGAGTTTTTGTAGTCTCTCACGGGGCATATTTCCATTCACAACAGTATGACTTGCATCAGGACTGGTATATGTATCATTGCATATGTTCCCTTTTATCTGTTAATAAACCAAGTTCTTGTTTGCCCTGGGAGAAAGTAAGTCTATGAATTTCGCATGTTCATTGAAAAAGGTCAGTGTGATATTTTAGATAGAGAAGTGCAGGAGTACAGTTGTAGAGAGAAAGGGAATGGGGAAAGTATGGGAAATAATCTGCTTCGTAATAGTGCTGTGGTTTGAGCAACATGTTTGACTGGTATCCTTGTACTAAATAAACAATTTGTCTCTTCAGAATGCGGAGAAGTAACATAGCTGATTTATTTTGTGAAGCCACTGTGGTTGCTCTACCTTGTCATCAGAATCCACATGGACATGCAATACTAGGTCATGAATCAAGAGTGTTTTCTGATGGGCCTTGAAGGAAAACAAAACAAACAAAAAAACCCCAACAGTGTTTGGTTTGTGCCCTTGGAAGGTCTGAGCTCTGTGAGATGTCATTTTAAAATATTTCCTGTGTTTTCTTTTACTTAGTCTCAATACGTCAGGCTCAGCTAAACGAAGAACTAAATTAAAACTGTCATTTCAGCTCATAAATAACAGATGTCTTACCCATTTAATTATTTATAGTCTTGAATCTTTCAAAAATGAAAATGGCTAGATACACATTTTTAATGTAGTTCTTGGTAATTTGCTGCATGAATGATAAGACTTGAGATAATCCCAGCACACAAACATGAAAAATAAAACTTTGACTGACTCGCTTATCTTATGTGACTGCTTTTTCGATCCCCTGTGACTTTTTTTAAATTAAAATTTAAGTGAAATCTAATCACAACAAAATGATGTTCATACACTTGCATTAATAATGTATCTGCTAGAGATCACAGCACAGGTACTATGGACATCAGAGATTTATTTTCTGCCTGAAAATCAATGCTTTCTCTTTTTTGTAAGATTCAGCTTTTCAGCTGTGTGAACTATGTTTGGGTGGATCCTATGTCTGAAATAACAATGTTGCAAGAAATTGAGACTGTGCCAACATTAAAAAAGCTACCACAAACACCACCCCCAAAACACCAAACTAAACAACACTTTCTTGTATTCCTTAGCTAATGATAAAATTATGTCACTTGGCTTAATGACTTTAGCTATCTTCATAAAAATAGAGTATCTAGTGATAGATGAACTTACTGTGTTAACAAAGATTCACCAGAACTGCCCACAAACCAAGCACAATGTGTGTGAGCTGAAAGAGGAAACACATGGCAGTGAATGCTATAATTCCTTTTGAAGAAAAGCAATCCCCCCCAAGAAAACACACCTGTTCTTCTCGCCTCCTATGCATCACACTTTAAGTTTCTTTATGAGAAACAAAAGGAAATCAATGTCAGTCATCACATAAGGAGAAAGTGTTCGGATTGTCTGGAATCTATATTATGTGGCCTAAGACTTATTTTATTTTAGAGCTGAAGAGGTGCAAGTATTGGTTCTTTGTTGGAAGAAGGGCTCTTTTGAGAGTGGGTAAACTGAGAGAAGCACAAACTCTAAAATGTGATGATGAAGGAATCATATGTGTGGTCAGAAAAGCATTTGCAGAACAACTATGGAGAAAAAAAGAAAAGAGTGGGAGTTAGCATCTTGGCAAGTTGCAGGCTGTCAAAAGGCTTAGAACAAAGAAATGCTGTTTGGTTAATACTGTAATCAGGAACACAAAATCTGTTTACACCCTTTAGTAAACAGGAGCAATATCCAATAGCTGCTTGGATATTTGCTTCTAATTGAAGCAATCTTTGAGACCCACATCTTTAAAAATTATGAAAAATGTTGCATACAGGTGGCTTTGATAGCAAAGTGTTAATGCAAATAAAAAGGAGATCTGCTTCACTCTACGGATTTACTGCCAGAAAGGAATTGTTTTGCTACTGCTACTTGGGTACAGCAGCATTTATTAGCAAGGCATTTGTTAACAACTTTTGCAGACAGAAATGAACATAGATCCTTTGAATTAATGGAATTGCTGTAAACTGCCTGCTAAAGTCCAGTGTTTTCTATCAGGAACTGCTCCTTTGAGTTGGAGCAGTTAAAGTGGATCACTTAAAATGGAGAGTGTGCAGGTATTTGGCCTTGAAGGCTAACTAAAAGAAATAACTTGTACCTGCAGTGTATTAAAGGCAAGCATAACTACTTACTGACTGTTGGTTTACTACAAAGAATAAGAAAAGCAATCTAGCGCTATTTACCATTTTGGTGGTTGCTCAAGCTAAACACTTTCATATTTGCAAGGAAGAATTGTATGTTTGCAGTCTCTCATCATGATGTATCTAGGGGAGCGTACTGAGAAGTTCTGCTTCAGAGGAGAAGGTTGACTGACTGTAATCTGGGTTTGTGGGAAGTGATGGGTAAGAAACCCAGGGTGAAGCTGAGCGCATTTAAGCACTGATGTTCCTGTTGGCAGGCAGAAGGGGCTGGACGGTTTGGGGAGAGAAGCAGAGGATGGGAGAAGTGAACTGCTGTGGCTGAGAGAAAAATGGATAAGAAATGCTTCTGGTATGTTCAGTGTGGATTTAGGCATATAAGATGGTAGTCAAACTGCGGCCTCCTTGAGCATCAGAAGCCACTAACTGCATGGCAGGAAAGAAAAGTGAAAGAAGCAGGCTGTTGAGTGACTACAAAAAATACAGCCTGTGTGTTATGAAGAAGGAAGGATTGCCAAGGACAGGAGAAAGATGTTAGGTAAAGGAGCTGGGGAGTGCTGCTAGGCCTGGGTTGTTGATGTAAAAGGCATCTTATGTTTTCAATAGGAGTGACTGGAATATACACATAAACTTAAGTCTTCCTTGGTGCTTAATAGGCTGAACCAATATTGGTAAATAAATGTACAAAAGCACTTTTATACATGCTAGGTGACAGAGCCAGGAAAATAATTTCTTTTGCAAACACCATGCATCCAAACTTGGCTTCCAGCTCAATGTGTTTTGTAAATATTTTCTCAACATGAGACTGTATAACAAAGAAAAAGAGTATCCTGGCATCCATTTTTTCAGGTGCATGGAAATCTATATGGCTATTGTAATTGGAGAATGACAGATCAGGATTACAAGCAGATTTCTGTTCTCAGTTTACACTTTGTAAAGATTGACAAAGGTAAGCAAAATAATGACTTTAAAAATCTGATTTAAGCTGTGGCAGTGTCCCTTTAATGATGTTTCGCACCACTGCAGAATTACATATAGCAGCTTTTTACTAGACACTGCCCTTTGCAAACTTTCTGGAAAATATTTTCCATCATTTTGACATTTCATTTAAAATGAAATATAGAAGATATTAGAAATTCATGTTCATGACAGGTATTATTTGTTTGACTTTGAAATATATAGAGAGCACACATTAATGCACAGTGACTGAAGTGTTACAGGGGTGTGTGTCTGCATATTCATGGGACACTTCTTTACTCCACAAGAAAGCATTGCAGAATCAGAAGAGGAGTGACCTTTTCTAGTACTAAAAATCTGTGTGTGCAACAATGAATAATTTAAAAGGGGCCAGCTGGAATGACCTTCTTTCCAATATATATACATGTGTGTGTATAACCAAGAAATACAAAATGTTATTTTTCCATGCAAAGGTGTACAAATCCAGAATTGTTTCTGACTTGCTTCTGTTTACACATTCAGCACAGAAATTCTTATCCAAACTGCTATGTTCATATAGGTATATCTGTGTTTTAATTATATATCCTTGATACATATTTAGGGACTTGTACAAATGTGTCTGCTCTGAATGCTGCTTCAAAGAGGGAAAGCCACGACCAGAACACTGTTATTGTATGTGATCTGCAAATCAGCTGAGGAGATGTCTCCTTTACAGTCATCTTTTTGGGGTTCTTCTTGGGGAATATGAAAGTATTATGTCTCAGGACTGGAAAAGGGCTACTGTAAGTTTATATTGAAGTGCAAACTGAGAGCTAGTAAGGTGGAAGTTCATGTCAATTCTGTTTTTAATTCTTTGAGAAAGTTTATTTGCTTAGGAGTCCTTTTAACATGAGACATGTTATATTTCTACTAGAGGGAAAAGAGAGACACTGAATGGGTTTTTAATTAAAATGCACCTATGCACATGTGTGATCAGAGCAGTAAGTAATAAGTGAATAACCACTGTACAAGTGGTTGAAATGGTTATAAGTGCAACAGACTAGTGATTGACAATTCCTGTTTGTTGTCCAGACGAGGATAAAATCCATTTGAATTGACAGTTACCTTCCTTTATTTTAACTGTTATGTAAAGAACTACTCTTCACGTTTTTTTGGTGACCCAGTTAGCTGTTTTACAAACCCAACACACACTGCAGGTGTGCTGAGGAAGGCATTTTAATATTTCTCTTTTTTTCCCATATCAAACATTTCCAAAATTATAAATTGTTACTGAGGGTTTATACAACTTTTTCTGAGGTGGGATTTGTCAACAGTTTGTATTGGAACTTTGGCTTAGCTGACTTCTGTATTTAATGTAGTCACAAACTTTACTGTCTAATAGTAAAGCTTTCATATTTCTGATCTTGAGCTTGTATCTTGTGGGTGTCAAAGTGTGTGGTATAGCATCTGTAGTTTTGGGAAAATTGAGAGCTAGTAAGTTTGAAGTTTTAGACAGCTGGAAGAATGAAGGGCTTTCTTCCTCTGATGAGGTGGTTTTACTTTTCTCTCCCTCTGACCTATTGACAGGGAAATTCTAATTGTAACTGATCAGTGCTAAAAAATTCATTTAAATTCTGTTTCTTGTTAACTACCTGCATTAGAACATTATTAGTTCCCAAAAGCGGTACAAGATGTTGTTTGGAATGGGAATTAACTCAACCTGGAGGCACATCTCATTCTTTGGTTCTCAAACTTCTATTTAATTGTAATGAATGTCACATTTTTAATGAGGCCCAGTTTTAATTCTGCTTTGTGTACCTGTGGTTGCTAGTGCACTCATTGCAAGTGTGCATGAATATAAGAAAATTATCTGTTCTCTTAAGTCAACTATTAACTGTTTATTGCAGTTAAGTGCAATCACAGGAAGTAGCATATACATCTATTGCAGAATAACTTGAGTATATTGGTAGAAGGATGTAAAATCCTTTTCAAACAGTATTAGGAAGTATATATTTTGTAAGTAGATATTAGTAAGTAGATAATTTGCCACTAACATCCACAGACCAAAGCATCTGCTTAAGTAAATAATCCCTTCTCAATCTGAAGTATATAAAACTTTTGTGATTTTATTCAAAATAAAATAATTTTCCAACTTCCCTTTGATATTTTCCCTATAACTTTAGTTTTCAGTTACAATTGTTGCAGTAACTGAACAATTGAATGCTAGTGCTGGATTGTTTTCTCATGCAAAGTGGTCTCTGATCAAGAGCAGCTGATTATGTACTCTTCCCACATGCATCAGCATGTTGATTATGTGAAATCTCATGAAGAATTACAGTCAATGCCAATCACTGTCTAACTGAAGGTCAAATTTTACATTCCTCTACTGATGTCATATTTTTTTCTATACTAATCTATAAGCCATGTAAGGAATCCTGGGATACGTGTTCTTAAAATATATTTAAGCTTTCAACTAGTGTTTTAGCATGCAAAACCAGGGCTCTGTTATTGTTCAGCATGCTATTCCTATAATGTTTATTGATATTAGAAAAAAAGTAAACACAAAGAAGGGAGCCCCAGGGTAAAGAGCATTTAAAGCTGAAGAGGGATGCTTGCTTTGTGCAAGATCTGCATATGGCTACTGCAGAGGGGTGTGTCTATGCTCAGTGCAATTCCTGTATTAATAGTCACATTCATTGTTGAGTCTGCTTCTGCTGTTTTAGCATCTGGATGGGGTCAGCATAGCAGATGATGCTTTGGGGGGGGGTTAGTACTATGTTTGTACCCTTAGAAATCTCAGAAGCACAGCCTACTGGCTCAAAATAGATTGGTTAAGAAAAAGATTTTGTTCATTTATCAGAGCTCTGTCTTTTCTAATTTACTTCATTTGCATTTAACATATCTGATTAATTGCTTCCCAGTGATTGCTTTGTATTAGGCTTCCATATGAACTGGTCATTTATCTGGCAGATGTAGGCAATCAACAAACACTTCAATAAGCTTGATCAATGGAAGGGCATCTTTGTCTGAGATCAGGTACCAGCTATGGAAGTAGCCATGCAGTTTAGTAAGCTAGTGTTAACTCAAGAAATGTTTGCCCAGTTAAGCTTGTAGTAAATATAAATTGGAAAGCCCCCCCTGCACAATAATAATAATAAATGGAAAAATATTAACAGTATTCATTTCATGTCAGTGCCCTGCATTCGAAGTGTCAAGGCCAGAGATTCTGAGAAGTCAGCTAAGCTATATGATATGTGTGATGTCTGCATGTTATTTACAAACAGCTTATTTTATGTTAATATTGTTCAAATACGGAGACCTTCATTTCCATATTCGAATATTTTGCTACCACTTTTCAGAATATGAAATAAGTAGGAAATTAAGTTTGGACTTTTTTCGTAATGCTATACTAATTCCACTGTGTCTGCATGATAGAAATGCAACATTTTGTGTAGCAAATAGATGTGTTTCTATTACAGCTGTGTACAACAGGAAGCTACCTTATAGGGCTAGCTGAAAACTTTTTCCTAACAAGACTATGTAAGGCTAAAACCTTTGTGCTCAAAATCCTGTCTTTGAATATATAGGGACATTTGCATTGAAGAATGTGAATGGAAAAGGTAGCAATTAGTTTTTGCAGTGGGGTATGATGAATTCGGCAGCTGAGAAAGCAGGGGTGAATAAAGATTATTATGCATGGTACTGCTGTGGTATCCACACATTTTAGTCAGAAATGGAATTTTATTTCAGCCTTTGTCTTCCCCTAGATGAGACATGTATGAAAAAGATTGGAATGGCTTGACTAATATTTCATTAGCAGATCATTGCCATAAATTTTTGGTTTAGGTGCTATAATGTTGCTAACAAGGGAGAAGATTGGAGTATTTGAAAGGTTTCCTTTGAAATGGAGGAATGGAGGTTTTTTTAATTTGCATTTTTAGATAATTTGCAGTATGTGCTGGAAGTAAACTTTAAAAAAAAAAAAAAAGAAAAAAGATGAGTATAGAGACTTTTGAAACTTTGCTTATAATGAAACCTGATACCCATTTGAATTCTGCCTGACTGGTGCTATTGTAATTGTAAGTTGAATTTTTTTTTTCTGTCCATGCTGGATTTTGTTTCTTAGGATTCAGTCTGATTAGAGCCTCTGTCACTGATTTCCCTTACTAGAAGGGAATAGTGGTGTATCGTGATGTATTTGGTTACATACGCTAACAGTACCTGAAGCACACTGGTGGTGGTGCTCTAATGAATGTTTTTCCAGCGCTCAGTAATGGAGATGAATAGATATTTTGATGAACAGTAAAAATTTTATCAGGAAGAGACATTTCCTTACAAATTCTAGATCTAGCAGGTGTTGTGGTGTTACTTAAAGGAGAACACTGCGAGAGAAATAGTTGTGTATTTTTTTTTTTATGGGACCAAAGTCCCCAGAAATACAGGCTGTGCTCTACTTTGGCAGCCTTGGCCAGATTAATGCCCAAACTGGTTTCCTGCAGTTTTATATGTAAACCAGGATTTTACCAATGCATGTATACGTTTACAGAGCTTTTTCCTGATGTGATTTATGCCAGTGTGAGTCTTAGCATTGAATTGATTTTCAGTGGAGAATCTCTTTTCTTGTTACTATTTAATGCTAGTATGAAAGGAAGGCAGAAAGAGTATTTCTCATTCATTAATTTGTGTAGTCAAATTGGTGCCATTCTAAGAAACATGACATTTCTCATTTAATTTTTTTATTTGCATAATATAGATATAACTAGCAATATGATAAAAAGTGTGGTACCCTGTTGTGGTCTCATTTGGGACTGCTCTGTTCAGCATCTTTACCAGGATATATGAAAATGTTGGTTGTATATTTCCATTTTAACTTGAATTACATATATTTGAGTTATATTATATCCACATTCACTACAAAATCTAGTGCTCTACCTTGGCAAGAACATACAAATATGTTTTGTGAGATGAGATTTTGCTCAATGTCCAATATTTTTCATTTTTAAAGGTATGTAATTTAGGTTGTAGGAAGCTCATGTACCCTCAACTCTTAATATTTTCTTTGAGAGTTTAGTATATTCTTTAATTTGGCTAATGAAGTTGACTCATGATACCTCTGCATCTGGGTTTATGAAAACTGCGGCAAGAATTTGCTGTCTCACCCTGAATGAATCTTTTCTGAGTCCCTATCCTAAGAAAATTTAGCTTTTTAAGCAGCTCTGTTACCTACTTAGATTCACGTCTAGCAAGTTCATTGTGTAGGACAGCATTTTCTTTTGTGTTCTCATAGAGTTTTGTTGTTAAGCAATAATATGTGCAAACATGTTTCAGGATAATGTGCCAGACTTTGTCTACAATTAATTTCTGAATGTCAGTCAGCAACATTTTTAATGTCTAGACATATTTAGAAGCAGATTAACTTTTATGCCATCCAATTTGGTTATGTAAGTTTTCTCTGGATCCCCGAGATGTTTGTTTAGTTTCATATCACCTAAACCTGTACTTTTTTTTTTTATTAAAGGAAATTATCTCATCAGGATATATCAAAGATTGTCATGTCCAACAAGAAAACATTGCATATGAGCTTCTGAAAAATCAATCTGTAAATATGCAATTAACATATTTTTCTCCAGGATTAAGCAAGTCACAAATATATCATTTGACTGTTAGAAAAACAAGAAATAGAAGTAAGAACAGTATATGCATACTATGCCTGTAAACAATATAGTAAACCAGTTACATTATTCAGTAAGTTACTTAATCAAAAATTATTTACTTACTGGAATTTAAAACTGCTGCTTCTGCACTGTAAATGAGCATACACATACCTTGTGACTTCATGAGTACAATTAAAAGAAAGTTAGTGAAGATGCTCCACCCCTGGCAGTGTCCAAGGCCAGGTTGGACAGAGCCTTGGGTGACGTGGTCTAGTGTGAGGCATCTTGCCCATGGCAGGCGGTGTGGAACTATATGATCTTAAGTTCCTTTCCAGCCCAAACCATTCTGTGATTCTATTCTATCATGACTCTCAAGGATGAAGGTCTGAAAATTCAGAGAGATTATGAAAACAATGTCTGTGATTTGCATATTGATACATATGCATAACTTTATCGCATTAAAAGCTGTAAGCTGTATATTTGCGCGGTAAATGTTCTGTGGTTATTGTCCCCTGGGTCACTTCATCCCACCGCCAATCAGATGATTTTGACTGGACAGGCATTTCCCTTAAGCATTCTTTCTTGCAGACGCACAAGTTTTGTTTCCCGAGGTGTTATTTTTCCCTTGAGGTTGCTTTCCCTCACAGAAGAACTTACTTATGGTTACTATAGTTTTGATGAGTGTTAATGGTATATACTGCTTTAATACAATGCATTTCTTTTTTACTCACAAGACATTTCAGGATAAATTGTTCATAACTCCAAAGATCCCTACCATACAAGCTTACTGCTGGCTTTAGCATGAATGACTGCTTCTGTACTTTTCAGACAGAATCAGAGGATTCTTATTCAATTCTAGAGCATTAATAGTGACTTGTAAGTGGGAGTTTATCAAAATAACACCATACCTGGAATATGTAGCAAATGCCCTAGTAGACAAAACAGTGTTTGTTGCAATAATTTTAAACTTTTGATGTATTTTTTCTCATTTTTTGTCATATGATATGCCCATGCTTCTAACTAAAAAATGTTTCATTTCCAGCATTGTGTGTTTTCATAATATCTGACCTGAGATGTATAGAGACTTCTGGTACATATTGTCTAATATTTCAGTTTCAATGTAATCAAATTTATCTGTGGATTTTTCTTTTTCTCTCTTTCTTTTATTTTTCTTTTGTTTTGTTGTTTGTTTTTGTTGTTGTTGGGGTTTTTTTTTTGTTTTTGTAGTGCAGGGGTTTTTTGTTTCTTTTGTTTGGCTGGTTTGGTCATTCCATATATTACTTCATAATCCAGGCAATTTGAGAAATAGTTAGATCATAGAATCATAGAATGGTTAAGAGTTGGAAGTGAACTTAAAACTCATCCAGTTCCAACCCCCTGCGATGGGCAAGGACACCTTCCACTAGACCAGATTGCTCCAAACCCCTTCCAACCTGGCTTTGAACGCTGCCAGAGATGGGGCAGCCACAGCTTCTCTAGGCAACTGTGCCAGTTCCTAGTTCCTGTTCCAGTCAAGTTAACATAATCTTTACATTTTGAGAAGTACAGATGGGAGCTGTATAGTAATATTGTGGCAGCATGGAACAAAGAGTGAATTAAAAAGTCTGAATTTAAAATAAGTTAATCACTCAGTATCTGTGCTTTGCTAGTGGGTCATTTGAAACATTATTTATTTATTGCCATAATAATTTATTAATACAAATTTTATTTATTTATGATGCATCCACGCATGTGCTAGGCAGCTCATAAAATAAAGCTGATATTTACCAAGAAGGGCTTACATGCTTAGAGGGGATAAAATCTCACTATGATTAATGGCAATATATCACTTGTTAAGTCTAAGATTTTAATGACGTTAAGACGCTGGAAAATGTAGGAAAATTGTGGGATTTTTTCCTAAACAGCATAATGGAATTCTTTTAGTTTACTTTTGGGTTTCTACTTCATCACTTTCTTTTTCTTCTTATTTGAGCTCTTCTCACATTTTTCGTAATACCTTAGTTGACTGTCATCTTTACAGTATACATTTTGGGAGACATATTAAAGGACCAGTCATTTTTATATTAAGGCTAGAAATGCCTTAAATTTCTACATACTGTGATGAAAAGTGAGTTCAAGTGATATTTTATCTCGCACTTTTAAATATTACCACTTTGGGCAAAATTGTATGAGCAAATGTGTTCGTATTCTATCCTGTTCAAAACAAGTCGTTTATTTTTGACAAATAACTAGAAAAGTGGAATTAAATGCATATTATATTGATTGTTTTGTTATTCCAGTAAATACAGTTGTTGGTTTTGTGGTTGGGTTGTTTGTTTGTTTTGATTTTTTTTTTTTTTTTTTTATTAAACCAGCTTTTGTTCAGTTAAATGAATTCTGTGAGAGTAAACTTGAATTTTACATTTCCATTTTTTTTAAAATGGGACAAAAAAAATAA
>JANHGB010045987.1:20642-33991 GCA_026283785.1 Coracopsis vasa | reverse complement strand
GAATGGAGGACTTAGTGTCTATTTGCAAAATTTAGTGCCTGAATGGAGGACATAGTGTCTGAATGGAAATCTTAGTGGGATTACATGGACCAAGCTGGGAGATACTAGCAACTCTTTGTGACTACACTCCTGGTTTGTTATTCCAAGAGAGTTTTTCTATGGCAAGGTGGCTCCTGGAGTTCAGGCATTAGCTTATATTATAGCCCTACATTCAAACATAAAATACACATAATGGTTTCTTCTAACAGTTCTTCTCTACTACTGCTAAATCTTAATGAAATATGGTTGGAACATAACGGATACTTTTCTTTTCCAAGAACTTTTCATAATAGTCTAAGAAGGATTTCCTAACCAGTAATAAGGATATCACCAATGGTTTTTGCCCTTGTTGGAAGTGGCTCACTAAAAACCAAACATACAAAACCTCAAAACAAAAGAAATATGCTTTAAATAACTGCCTATTACATATGCTGTGAGGGATTGAAAATGTACAAGTTAAAAAATGTATCATCCTGTCATCTTACTCATAACAGGAACAGCATATCCAAACCATGTGGATATGGTTTCAGTGTGGCTCAGGTGGACTGTGCTGACCCTTTTCAATGAGCCACACGTAGGTTCCAGCATGGTGTCAGTGCTCACTGCCCAGAAAGCCACTGAAAAGCAGACACAAAGCCTGCAGTAGGAACTGCTGAGGTCCATCAACTTATCCTTTCTTTTCCACTCCAAGTTATTTCAAAACCTGCACTTTTTTTTTTGCTTTCTAGTACATGAATTATGTCAAAGCTGATCAAATGCATTAATTTACATTCCTGACATCTTTTTATTATTTTAGTGTTTTACTCAAAAAGTCTGGGGGATAGGATTTAAAACACCCATTTATTGACGGACGGTTTATTTTAGAATTACCATGCTGCAGAAGAAAGGAACATATATATCTAATCCAGTTCCTTATGTAAGAAAGGAAAATGGTGTAAAAATCAGAGAATAAAAGCTAAGATTCTTATTCTGGGTCTGCAGCTAAAATATTATGCTTTGTGATGAATCATTTAACGTCCTTTTCCTTAGTCTGCCTCCTGTAATATGGTACAAACCAACAGTTTTCCATGAATGTGTACTGACTAAAAAGGAAAAAAATTACTTCACATCTTTATAAGAATAGACAGATGCAATAAAATGGCACAGTATGGTCATTGTTTCGTATAATGAATAGAAACTATGGGTTTCTTCATACAGTTTCTATTTAAAGAAAGAAGTTTCTCTTGAAAGAAAGAAATATATTTCAGGATATATTCAGGGAAAATATTTTGAACAGTACTTATGGACTAGAAGAGCTCGTCTATAACAGCTTTTAGAAACATTGGGCATGTGATCTTGGCTTGCTCTCAGAATAACTTTGATGCTTATCATTCTTATTACTATTATTATTTTTGTATAGATGATTAAATGTCATAACACTTGGAAATTAATGTCCTATTTAATTACAATAGAAGGACAGCTGTTAGGTGTAGTGATGACTGTTCTTTATTTCAGCGTCTTTGAAGCTTAACTCCACCCTACAAAGCTCCTTCTTCCTGATTTATACCCATAATTTCCTCTGTAAAATGCTTGCACAAGATCGATGGGTATTGCTGTCCATTCAAAACACCACCAAGGTTACAAATCAAAACTGTTTGAGTCACAGTAAAATTGCCTCGTCACTTATCTTCCTCAGTGCTTTGGGGTAAGGTAATTCTGGAATACTTACAATTCTGCTCTAGTCTACAATGAAAGCTACATAGCATGGTCCATTCTGTTGTTCTAGTGTTATCAGACTATAAACATCTGAATCATGAAACTAAGCTACATACAAATATTTTCCTAAAATCAGCCAGATCACTTAGATGTGATATTACTTCAGTTTGTGAATTTTCTACATAAATATCTTTCAGGTAATTTCTGTCAGGTCAGTTATTTTTCCTTTGCGTTGTATTTTGCCCAGTCATTGGCCCAATTAGGAGTGACAAAGCTCCTTCAATGCAAGGTTTGTTTTCATATTTTGATTGTATTTTATTAAGAATCCCAGAACCATGTAACTTCTATAAATACAAAATTGATCTCAGTGAAAGAAGTAAGGACTATCATAATTACAGTGATACTCTAGGTTTGAGTTACTGTGTAGGACTCTGTTAGCACATACAACTTTTGGAGGTAATGAACTCTGCATTCTGCAAAAAAGTTCTAAATTCTTGTGAAAGTAATTATGGCATCATGCTGACCTTTATTTTGCATATAAAGGTTTTGAATCTCAAATCTGAAATGAAACATCATCCTTTTTCCCATTTTGAAGACAGCAAGGTGGAATAAAGCACTCTGCTTTAATGCTGCAATGGGGCTCTTGCTGTGTTTTTATAACAAAAGATGATAGTTCCTGGTTTAACAGTCCCTTGTAGGTCACTCCCAGCAGAAAGGTTGCATCACATGGAACCACATAATCTATCCCAGTACAATCAGCTCTCAAACATCCTGTCTGGCCTAAGGCAGTTTGTAGCTTCTTGGGCAAAGCCAAACAGCTTTCAGGCTAAGTGTAGGGATTTCGGGATTCTTCTGAGCAGTTTTACAACCCCTGCCTAATTCTAAATGAGTGCATTTGGTTTGTCTAACAAGGTAGTTGATTTCTGCCTTTGGTATTCCTTCAGGTATTTCTAGAGAGAGTCTGTTTTGGTTTGGTTTAGTTTTATTAAAGTGGATATTTCTTTGATATTATTAACTTTCTTGTCTTACATTCTTTAACCTGTGAAAGGAAATTGAGCTTTTCTCTCTGTTCACCACAAATAGTTCTAGAAATAACAATTTTAAGTGGCAGCAAGGGAAATTCCCACTAAATTTGAGGAAAATAATCTGATGACAACAGTTAAGCACTGGAATAGATTGTCTGCGGAGGTTTTGCTGCTGCTAGAAAGGGACCAAAAAACATTAAGAAGCATTTAGGTATAGCTCTGTATGGAATGACCTCTCAAGGTCCTTTCTCCTCCTACTGTTGATGAAACAAGGAAAGAAATAGAGTGTGCCTCATTCTTTTTCAGCCTCACAGAGGCTAACTTAGATTTCTTTCCTTGTCAAGGCACAACTTATGACCCTGACATGCTTTTATTCTGTTGGTGTATTGGTTTATTGCCTATTCAGTTTGTGTGGCTTGGAGAAGCAGGTTTTGCAATTGTATGCAAGATAATCATGATGCTTTGTAGTTCTCTTTCACTTTTCTTTTTAGACTGACAAAACATCTTTACAATATTAATTAAATTATAATGGTCATTCTTACAGGCTTGAACTGTCATATCCATAAAAAAGACACCAACATATATAAGTCCTCACAGAAATGTAACTGGAATAGAGACAAGTCTTGCATCCTTAAAATTTTCTCTCAAAACTCTGATTAGTTGGGGAAAAAAAACCCCAGACTTTCAACTCTAAGAAGCTACATTGCATTTTCCCTTAAAGTCTGTTATAGACAAATTCGGGGTTTATCCTTAGAACTCTGAAATTCTTACCTGTGACAGTTTCTCCAAGATGTTTAATTCAGTGGGATGGGGGAATAGTAGTTAAGCTCATTTGACAGAGAGAGCTTTCGTATGTCTGAAATCCTAGAATGAAATTCTTTGCACATGTTTACGCATTTTGTGAAATCAGAGGTCTTTGTACTGTGTTTACTGAACAGCTTTTGTGAGATATAAATACCAGCACATTCTGGTAACATTTCTAACAAACAGAATGGTCTACTCAATCCCAATATGGTCCTGTGTTAGAGCAGATTGGATAGTATGCTTCAACGATGGGAAATGCATTTAAATTTTATCCAATGGCCTGTACTGTTTATAAATTTAGATACATTGTGGGTGTATAGAAGCTGATTGTATAGCTTTTTTCATTACGTGCTTTATATCAAGTTTTGGCTTCTATTCTGTTCAATGACTGCACATTAGCATTCTTCTAGATCTTTGCCGCATGAAAGTTCCTGCAGAACTAGTTTGAACTAATAACGCCTGCTGAAAGAATATTCTTTCTTCTGTCCCTGTCATTAGGAAAACTTTCTATTGATAGCTGATGATTTTCCAGTACTCTTCCCAGTTCATAAAACTACAAACTCAATGCTCACAAACCAGCCATGTCTCTGAAGCAGCATTCAGAGGTAGACAGATAGGGGGCTGATGGATCATTTATGAAAGGCTTCTGATGATTACCTTCTACTTTGGCCACAGGTAGAAGGTTCTTCTGTGTGCTTCTGACTGGTCAGTTGGGTTATCAGCTGACTTGCAATTAAAACAAGGCAATTATTATGTCAAGAGTTCTGGAAGTGATAGTCTAAATTGCACTGACCACAGAATTAGTAGTTTGTGAATTAGAGGCTTGTGGGGGAGTTATTTTCCCTTCACTCTCACTGTCTGCAAAGCACATGCCTCTTTCTACTACACTGAGTTTACTTTAGCCATGTGCTCTTCAGTGTAAAATGCTTTCATTCTATTTTGTGGATAATCTTCCTTAGAGACAAGGAAGTTGTGCTGCTAGGAAGGGGGGAACATCTTTTCTGGTACAGTTAAGATGGTTGGTTTTGTTGTTGTTGTTGTTGTTATGAGGTGAGAATTTTACCAGTAGCTTTAATGGCTCGTAAGAATAGCTGATAAATGAACTAAGCCAGATATGGCATAGACCATGCACACAAACACTCAGTGACTGAAAGTTGCTACCTCTTATTTACCCTCCAGGTTTTACTTTAGGAAAAACAAAAACAAAAAAAAAATTAAAAAATCCAGTATTCTTCTCTTAAAACAATAAATCTTGTTTTTCAGAGGGAATAGATGAGCATGGAAGAACAATCCCTCTCTTGCAAGGAAGTAAAAATTTCTCAAGTTGATTACCTTCAATAGCCTCTCAAGTAAGGACTGCTCTCATTACAGGTATTACAAAATATTTAATATTGCCTTTAAGGAAAACAGAGTAGTCTTAAAACACTGTCTTTTAAGTTTTTTAGGCCTCTTTTAATATGGCTGAAAGCCTGAACCTGTTCATGACTTCAGATTCTCACTTGTTCCCTGGTCTAGCAGCAGTAGGAAGTAGGAAAGTGGCCACGTTGACAAATACTCCAAAATACTTGTGTTAGTTCATGTAGGTCACTGACAAAAGTGACTAAATACAAGTGAGAACATTGCTGGTCACTTCAGCTGCCTGAAGGTTAGTGCCATACACATACCTTTGGATACCTAGTCACTTCTTTCAGAGCTGTTCAGCATGCCAGTACTGGAAGAACAGGGGCCTAACAACCTGGCTTTTCATGCAACAGGAATAGCATAACACTTGGTTAATAAATTGCCTGTGTAACAGATAAATTGAGACCAAAAAGTTCTGTCTTTCTGAATCCTGAAAATGCACTTCAGGCAGAACGGAACTGCTGTTTCACACCATACACTCCAGAAGTTGTTACTTTCTGAGAAGTTTGTAGGAAGGGTGTATATTATGCCATTGTTACAGGAGAAAAGAAACTGAATGTTAAAGAACATTCTTTGAACTTAATTAATGTGGCAATATTACGTATCATGCATAGGCTTGTTTTAATGTATATGTGTAGGTATGCTTGCTTTTTAGTGTGTGTATACCTGACAAGTTATGCAAGTAAAGACTTTTATTGACAAATATAGTAATGCAAAAATAAAAATACTTGTAAGAGAACAATTATGTGTGAACCATATAGCAGAAAGCACAGCAGAAATGCTGAAGTATTACCTATGTGTGAATAAGTTACTGTAGAAAACAGAATCTGGTAATATTTAAATGCATCTCCGTAAAATGGAGAAATGTTTGAGGAAAAAGTAAATAATCTGGTATAAATATAAAAGCACCAGCTAATGTAGATTGAAAGAACAGCATAAGTTCTTGGTATTGTGCATATGTAAACTCATATGCATATGTAAATCATCAGTATTCCAACAAGGAACCTCTTCACAGTGCTACTTGCTGAGGATAACCAGTATCTAGAGATGATAAGAAACTAATTTGTTAAGCTTCTTTAAATGAGGGAACAGAAGACAGTGAAAGCAGACTCTTTAATCTCTTACTGCTTAATGGACTTTGCTCTTACTCTGTAGCCTTATATAGAATACATGTGTATAAAGACCTACCTTGGAGAAGGGGGCAAAGTATAACATTATTCATAATAAAAGAGTAATTATCAATATCATAAGTTGTTTGAAAGCATAATTTACAGCCATGAATGTGGTTGTCTAAGGGAAGGTATATGGGGGGTTGCCTTTACAGAATTAAAATTTTCACTATTTTGCATGGCCTCTTTGATCTCTGATCCAGGAGGAAATTACAGAACTTGAGAAAAGAGTAATTGTATTGAGAGGTTAAAATTATAAAATGCAGTCTGAGTCAAGTTACAATAATTACCAACATGGTGAGTTGTATGTTACCCTACCACGCACCTACACAACTCCTCAAATGTTGTTATAATCAAAGAAGCTTGACAGTCTGATATGGTGTTTCCCATTCGGAAGCTGGTACTCCTCTCAGAGAATTAGAAGTAAGAACGACTCAGCTAGCTGATGGCACAGGATGACCGAGCCCCTGCTTGTTCTTTCAGGAATGCTATGTTCACTTGGCTGATGCACTTTGCTAAAACACTGATCATTAATCATTCCTCTTTCAACTTTCATTTTCAGAGAGTCATGCTGTACCTAAATAAGGGGGATTGACTGAAGTAAAGAAGAGTTGCAAGATGAATGTTTGTGCTTCCTAAAGCCCGTTTCTAGCACCAGGTAAGTTTTAATGGCTCGGAGCATTTACTGGTTTTACTAACAGCATGGAATAGGATTAGCTTTACCTTGGTACAATTAATTCTTGTATTCTAGTTCAGGTAGAGGATTGATTGACCAGCTGCTATATTTCCACTAGGCATGAGTAAAGCAAGTCTGAAAATAGGCAGTTAGTGGAACTGGGTCAAAATAAAAATGCCCTCCTCAAGCAAGCCCAGCAGTTGTGGTTTTAAAATAGTCTTTCTAATTGTGAAATTAAAATTAAAATATACATTGAATTGAAATGTTTTGATTTGCACTTTTCCCAACTTTAAGTATCAGTAAAAAGGAGTTATAAAACTAAGCGAACAGCATCCTCCATCCCTATCAGCAAAAGAATCTCACTTTTTGAAGAACTTGTCAGATGTCTTGTGGCCCTTCATTGTATTCCAATACACACCACAAATCATACAACACATACAACCAGAAACCCAGATATTCATTGCTTCATGTAAGGCTCCTGTCTAAATTATTTCTTGTGCTAAATCAACAGTCTTTACTGCAAAAAGGTTTTAAAAGATAATGAAAACTTTTGTGCTTAAATGGGTTATAAAAGCCGTAAAGCCTTCCCGTAAATGAAAGCTCTTGTAAACAAAATATCGAGTCCTATTTAAAAGAACTGTTTCATGTTGTTTACACTGCCAAGTTGCTGATAGTGCATAAAGTTGTTCTCTTAATAATGAGTTGGTTAGAGCAACGCCCATCATCCAAAAATGTGTTACCTTGTAGGCGATCTACATTTTAATCAGCTGATGAAACAGATGTGGGAGGATTGTCATGAGTTGTTTCTGGAATCTGAGAGAAGCAAATGCAGACCTATGGGGGAAAAAAAAAAGCTATTGAGTTGTCTTCTTACTTTCTACCTGACCAGGAGAGAACAATTAGAAATGTAAACTTTCACAGAAGTGAAAGTCCTAATTTAATGACTCAAATTGATTAAGTTGTTAAAATGACATTCTACACAATGTTTTACTTAAGCAAAACCAAAAGCTTGCTGAATGCATCCATAACCTGGAAACTTGCATGCTACATAAACACAAAACAGGATAAACTGTACTCAGAAACAGTTGAAATGTCAGATTTAAATTACAGGAATATAGCAAAATCAGGTCACTTGAAGGAAGAGGAACTATGGATAGAACCCTTAAATTTTACGACAGAAAGGTATATGCTTATAAGTCTTTAAACATGTTTAGCCAAATAACATGGTATAAAAGAGAAATATTTAGGTCACAATATGGAGACAACGTGTTTCAGTTACTCCGTTTGGATACTGGAACAGTGTGGCCACAGCAGCGTGAAGCAGGTTAAATTGTTCCTGTTCCAGTTTCTGTGACCAGACTGGGGCAGCTATTTCAATCTATGTTCTAATCTGTGTGTAGCTATAACATACACTGACCAAAGAACTGGCTATCAATTACACTTGTAACTTTAAATTCCTATCATCCTTGGCCATAGAAATCTTGCAGCAGTTGAATAATGTGGAGATGCTAATGCATGGGAAATTAAGTAGACCTTGAAGCATTTTTTCTTTTTGATAGGTTATTCGGTGGAAAAAATAGTCTATAAAACCTATATTAGATTTTATTTATGGATGTTAAGAACTTACCCCCTTAGTTTTAGTAGTTTTATATAGTTTTTAATTATTAATTTTTTAGACAAATTCTGAACGCTTTTCTGTGTTATTGGCCTACGGAATTCAGATTTTCTTTAAAGACAGACTAGCTCTTTCTAGGACAGATTTTTAGTTATGTACAAGTAAAAGCAAAGATAAATAAATGCCCACATCCCTGTCTTGCTCTTCCTAAAGATCCAAGGTACCGACATTTATTTTAAAGTATGTCACAATCGCAGCTCCTCTATCTCCTTTAATAAAGAGGATTGTTCCTTAGGCAGTCTGTCCAAGGGAGGGAAATGCAAATTGTTGCTTTGGAACTGAACTCATTTCCTGCTCCTTGGTCATAATGAATGTAATATCTTTCCTTGGCATGAAATTTGAAAGTATCTAGCTCCACAGATCAGCTGTTCTGTACTATGTTCCACATGGCTGCAGGGCCTTTTCCTTTATCAGTTTTCTTAGAGCATCACTGAACTATAAATTAGAACTGGCAGCATAATATAGATATCTCTGATTATCAGAGGACTTCTGCAGTATCGTGAAGAGGGTAAAGTTTAGCATAATCTTTTGTTATTTATTTTGTGCTAAGCCTTATCGTTGGATAAAAGTCTGGCTTTAGCATACAGTGTTGTATTCTTAAGTTATTTTTTTGCAGTCAGTATTTGGTAAATGATGACTGGCAATGTTTCATTAAAATGAGGCATTCACTCTTTAGCATGCTGAATAAGGTCTTTAATGGATAGGAGAAAAGTTGCTCAACGTGTTTTGTGATCAAACAAAAAATCTTGTGCATAGTATTAATTATCTGAAACAAAGTAAATTGACTGTTAAATAACCTCAACTCAAACAGGAAAATGGTTAGAACAAAAGAGTGACTTCTGCTTACACTGCTGATTGTTTCACTTCATAGAATGAAATACAATCTGTTGAGCTTTGGAGTTGTTGAAGATACTGACAGCCATCACAGAGAAAAAGTGTCCTTATAAAACAAAGTAATTGTATTCTGTTTTGTCACTCTGTGTACTGTTGTTATACTGTAATACAAAGACTTTTTCCCCTCTGCTGGTATAGCAAAAGGAGGTGTATATGTGCACGTTCCTTGACAATTTTAGATTATAAATTTTCTTAGCTATTAATAATTAGATGCAATTCTTAAGTGTAGATTTTTTGTATGTGTGATAAACCACAACAGTATGTTCCAAGGATTCCCATTTCTTTTTGAAGAGTGTAAACTTCAACTGATTTCACAATTTATTACAAGGAACATACTAATAGGATAAGAGAGTTTTCCTTCAAAATCAGTTACTTTATGGTCTGATCAATAGTTAATGCCAGTATAGTAAATTATAATCTTTGAAATATACCCTAACTCTGATTAACTCTTTCTGCTGGTTGAATTTTCTTACTGTAACTTGTAAAGAGAATTAAAGTTCTCAAATCACATAAGAAACAGTTCCAATCCAACCTTGCTAGCATTGCAAGGTACCTTGCTAGAATACACTTTTAAATAAAATATAAAATAATACAACAGATAAAAAGTCATTGTGGATGAGTATATAGCAATGCTTACATGTACTATATGAAATGACGGGCTCTGAGCAGCCTATTAGTGCTCTAGTGCAAGACTCTGGTCATGACAGAACTCCAGGAAAGCATCAGATTAGTGGCAGTCAAAAAAGGTAAATCAAACATTAGAAGCTATTAATAAAATAATAGAGAACAAAATAGTAAACATCATTGCACAATTGTATAAATACGTGATTTTTCCACATCTGGAATAATATGCAATGATCTATTAGAACTGGACAAGGGTCATGGAAGGGGTATTAATCACCCATGATATGCAATAACATTTCTATGAAGAAGACTGAAAAAGACTGTTGGGTTTTTTTTTTTCTTCTAGCCTGGAAGAGAGAACACATAACAGAGAAATGATAACGTTGTACAGAAGAATTAGGGGTTGTTGAACTAAGAGCCAGAATCTAAAGGAGGTTCTTCATGCAGCAGTAGCAGATCTGCTGAAGTTCCAGAGGACTTTGTGTGCACGAGAAGCTTACATGAATTCAAGTAGTGTACTGAGGAAGTACATGGATGTGAGACTGGAAGTTATTGGTAAGAAAAAAACATATTGTCCTTATGAAATACCCACAGTTGAAAATAGTTTATGAGTGGGAAAGTACTGAGTGAGAAATGTTACACTGGCTTGTCCTCTTCAGACATTTCTGGAAAACACTGATGGTTCTTTAGCATCTGCATCTGTTTGAGATCTAGATTGCGTCTTGATCTGAACTGTCATAGTTGTTCTTACATTTTTAATTGAAATATAAATAGCCAGGTGGTGCTGTCCTAAGGCAAGATGAAGGTATTTCCTAAGAGGTGGGTTTTTTTCTTGGGTTTTGTGGGTTTTTTTGTTTTTTTCCCTTGCGGGAAATAGGGTATGTTGTGATAGCAGAGGCATAAACCAGAAGGGCAAAGGTTCAGGCGGTACAAAGGACAACCTGTCATCTCCTCTCTCAGAATTCTCTATCCTGAAGTTGCTGTGGTAATGTGGCAGATGGGGTGCCAGGTGCCACAGAGCCAACACTCCCTCTACACTAGCTTGCCTTTCCCCAGTCAGATCTTTGCTCAATACTCGTCTGATTTTTCTCCTTCCCAATCATCTCCTGGTAGCTCCTCTATAATCCCCTCTACGCCAGTATGTTTGCATGATACATACACACAAATGTACCTATCCATCAGGAGGTTCAAGCAGGAGATCAGAGATTCTGATGTTCTGGAGGTTCTGTATGCAGAGCATCTGCAGTTGTGTAATGAAAGAAGAGGAATTAGAGGACAGAAGTTATTCTAAAGTGCTGTTTTATTACACAGTGTACCACTTTGCAGTCAAGGATCACATTGTCTGTTTTCCCAGGTGTCAGGCTGTGTTTGCAGGAGAGTAGATTTAACTTCACTGCTTACAAGCATTTACATTCTTGCCCCTCTCCCTGACCAGTCACTTTTCCATCCTTATATATTCATATTATAAGCAAAGTCTGATTTCTTTCTTCTGTCCGATTCATTCTGCCTCTGTGCTTCCAGAAAGGTATTACTCTGTATTCTGCTTGATTACAAATGTTACCTACATATCCACTGAGAATTAAGGGCAGAAAGACAGTTGAGAAGCAAAAGCTTTGGAATATAAAGAACACTCGAATCAGAATGTGCAGTCTGCCTATACAAGCAGTTTCTTGTAAGGCAGGCTCATGAAGCCTGACCTGCATAAGATAAGCTATGACCGTAACCAAGTAATATTTACTATGAACACACAACTTCTGATTTAACAGACTCAACTTTTTAAAAGACAATGATCTATTTGTGATTTAAACAGCAGGTTCTAGACACTACCTGTCTTATCTGAAAATATCTGGCTTCATCTTTGTAGGCAATGAATGGCGTTAAGGTTTGGTTGGTTAAACAAGAGCAGAGCTCTGTAGCCAGGTTGTCCCTGCCATTTGGAATGAGGAGAGAGGCAGTCTTGTGTAAATTCCTTTCTCTGCTAGGTGTTGTCTCATTATCAGTGCAGTCTGATCCAGATAGCCCAGGGTTAAGAGGTTAATAGGAACAAAGGGACTGCACTGGGCTATCTGGAGCAGTGTCTGTAGACAGGCATCTTCCACCAAACCTGAAGTGCATTGTGGCTGTTCCTTCAAAGGGAGGATCAGAAAACTGAAGCCTCTGCTTGCCAGCTGGCTCTGACTTCCGCTTCAATCTCTAATGCCCTCCTTTCACCTGAAAGCAGATTTTTATCTCTGCCTCATCAAGTTGCTTATGGGGTACAGCTGCCTGCCAGTTTGCCGGCTTCTTAACCCTCTCTTCCTCAACCCCTTCAGTTTCCCAACCCCATATGACAAATAATTTAAGTATAGACATCAGAATACAACATTTCCTGTAGTGGTCTTCCCAAATGACTATTTTTCCCGCCTATTTTATACCAAAATACAGTTTTATTCCTCCTAGCCACAGTTGTCACAGCAAGAACGCATACTGAACAGGTAGCGCCCTGCAAGATAGAGAATGCAGTATCATTCTTGGTTTGAGATGTACACAAAACTTTGGTTACATTAAAATTCAAATGCTTTGTTTGAGGCTCTTTTCATTAACTGGTACAGATCACTGTGCATATATTACTGTTATTATTTATGACTCCAATAATCCCCACCACATCTATAAAGTTTTGAGGAAGTTATTTTGTATTTCCATTACAATGGGGTGACTTAGGGCTTGCTTTCTGCTGACCCTTGTAAGAAATTTCCAATAAACTCTTTATTAAACAGGGCACTGTACTGCACACAGGTACGAGTCTCAAGCTGGCTAACCAACAATGTTTTCCACATTCTATGCTATAGCATTTTTATTCCCCTGAGGAGTTTTACAGGAGTTTCTGTGATTTCCTACTGAAGATAAACCAATTTCTTATGGTTTGTGTCAAATAGGGACTTGGCTGTTGTAACCATATTTCACTGCTTTCCAAGAGATGGTCTTTTCTAAATTATTTTGTGAGAAGCCACCAATAGTATTTTCAAGCTGGTGAACTGGTTTTAAGAGAACATAGGTTTTCTTTGCATACAGTTCCTTTGAAATCAGCAGATTTACCTCTAATGCATTTTATATACATATATGTAAACTAGATGATCTCTTTGGGTTTAATGCCTCAAGGAAAAGCAATACTTTTTATAGTTGATGAATATCTCTTCAGTACCTTAAAATACTGAATTGCTGTAGGACCTCATCCTAAGATTCATAGCTGCCCAACTGCCTGTTAAGCAGACTTTGTTAGCACTTTTTAATTTCTGGGACAGAGCTTGCAGTGAATGGCCAGCGTAATGCCACGTAGAACAATACAGCTGGTATTGCTCCATTATGTC
>JANHGB010045987.1:2391-16964 GCA_026283785.1 Coracopsis vasa | reverse complement strand
GATAAGTGATCTGCTCAACTAGGCTGGATGATAGTCTGAATTGCGTTCAATTAATTAAATAGTCATTAGAATAAATACTGCAGTCCCAGGCTTCCTCTACTTATCTGAGTATGTGAACAATTTGATTATAGACTCAACTGCTGTCTCTGCTCTATGAAGTATGTTTAATTTTCAACATCTGTTTTAGTCACTGAATCCATTAAGTCGTGCTAATGAAAAATAATCTGCTGAAGTGTTTTGCTGGATTGGACTTTAAAGACAAAAGAGGGTGTAGTTAGATCAGGCTGTGGGTTGCAGTTTTAATGGTGGAGAGGGAAGGTGCCTCATAGAGATTATTAGGAAGTTATTAAAGTAGAAAACAGAAGCAAACAGGGAAGTTGGCTGAGAGTAGGCAAGTTGCATACTTGGTGGTGAATGGGAGTTGTCAGAAAGAAGTGCAGGGAGGAGCACAGGAAGCTTCAGTTGCCCTTTGAGCACATCACGAATAGCTGCATAAACTGAATAACATGATGATACCAGACTCGCACATGGGTTTAAGTGAACACTAGAATTCTCAGTTCATGGCAGCCTAGAGCTGTAGTTTCAGCTTCTTACTTTTGATAAGGCGAAGAGCAATCTTTGAGCAATATTTAATTTACTTTTGCAGAGCTTTTGTAGATTAATGATAACAAATGTCTACATCACTGTTGATACGCGGTCATCTTATTTAGTCACATGGTGTGTTCTGGTGTGCTTGTGTATGTTTGTAATAAGCTAGAGGGAGGGAAAATTTGAAACTGGCGTGTGCATACAGTACACCATTGTATTTTTTGTAGTAGGATTCAGTTTTCTTTACTTTTTTGGTCTAACTTTGTTTAATCCTTGATGTAGAAGCCAAATGCTGTTCCCAGCCATGACAAGCTTCATCTGGAGTAATTCACAGCAAATTTTTCTCTCATCTGCTTGATCTAAGTGAGGAATGTTGTTTAGAATAAATTCTCCTCTCGTATGGCTTACACGTATGAACCCTTTCACTGTGGTCATAAAAGATGATATATGAAATGGCACACACAAGATGTCTGCTGTCAGTGCAGAGGGCAGAATCCTGAAAGCCTTCGTAGGAGTTGTCTACCCATGTGAGAAAATCTGTGAGCAAGATCTTTTCATGGCTGGGCTCTGTTCTGTGAAGGGCTCTCACCTCCTGTTGCGGAAATGGTATAATATTAACCAGCTTGTAAGGTCTGCATTGCTGGAAACAGCCCTCAAAGGTAGCCTGCCATTTCCCTATTTCAGCTGCCACATGTGACTCATAAATTCTGATGGGATTGCTTGTAATTAAAAAGACAATATGTTATGGGTGAAAGGTTTTGACGTGGATTAAATTCTCACCTTAATCATTGGTTTGTCTGAAGCTAAGGGGAACTTGTTGAAATACAAGTTAGTGTACTGATTTGGTTTTGTATCAAATGTGTACACAGTAACTGGATAAATCTATGGGATGCTTATTTTAAAATTGAAGTATCTTATTTTAAAATCTTAAAGACTAGCAAAAATCATTATTAAAGTATTAGCATATACCTCTTGAAATTATCCTTATAAACACAGGCCCAGATCAACTGGTCAGGCTGCTGCAAATCCCAAACCCAGTCACTCCGCTGAAATCCACAGCAGCACTGTTATGCTGGGCTCTCCCCCTTAAAATCCCAGCCTCCTCTTCCTTCTCCCAGTTGCACAACATTGCATCTCCGTAGTGTTGTAGGAAACTTGAGAGTAGCCTGAACTGTGCCCCTTGAGAATGATGGAAAAAGTGGAAACAGCCCAAGATCATCTTCAATGGCAGCGTACCTCCTGCAGCACACTTGCTGCTCCAGAGGCCTCAGAGGTGGCATCTCCTTGTGAGGAGCAAGGGACTGTGTGTGGGTACTTCAGGCTGGCACAGTCACAGGGTTTCTGGCTTCTTGGTTCCCTCCCAGCCTGTGCAAGTCCAGACTGCTTGGCTGGTATGGAAGGAAGAGCAGGCAAATCCATGTTTGTGAGGGAGCAAGGGAAATGTATCTGCATCAAAGTCCTTTGGAAATAAAAGAGTTTGGGTATCTTAAAAATAAGCATGATTTTATCCAAGCAAAACATATGTAGGTCCTATATAATATTCCACATATGATTAGACTGTCCTTTTGAATATTATCAAAGTATGTTTTAACTTAAAATGCTCTGGTCTTCTCAGTTCTGAATGTATTCCTCTGAGAACACACAGGTAACGAGGTAAAACAGCTTTACGCATTATCCTCTCTAAACTAGTCGGTGTGAGTTACGTATTCCAAAGCCCTGTGGCAGCAGGATTTAGTTCAGGCAGGTTTGTCCAACTTTTCAGTAGATTGAAGATGTGTCTTTTGATTTCATGCACAATGCTCATCTTGTTTTCATGTGCTATACCATAGTAGTCAGCTCTGAATAAGAACTATTACTGCTCTCTCACGATACTCATGTCATAGCACTGGAGTGCTCCAGGATGATGCCTTCTGTGAAACTGATGTGAAGGAAGCACCAGTGGGCATTCATTCTTTTTAAGTGTTTTACTCTTTAGCTTTAATTCTGTAGGTGCCTCAGTGATGTAAGAGTTGGGCTGTATGTTCTAGACCTCCCTGATGTTTCTTTTTGGTGTTACGTCCTGATACAGAGAGTTCTGTTGGTGCTGGTTGGTTCCTTCCCTTGACAGATCTGCCTCCAGGTACAGGGTGTCTTGGAGAGGCAGTAAACAGCTTTCCAATTTCTCTGCAGCAGTTATGATGTTAAGATTTCTTAATTACTGTGATTGCTGCTGAAACAGTTTCTTTTCCACTTTGATTTCTCTTTCCTGGTGCTGTTATGATTCACTCTTGGGAGATTGGGAAAACTGCTTCAGGCTTCCTAAATTGCAACAGTTCACAGCTAGAAACTTGACCTACTTCAGAGCTGCTCTTCCCCAGTTAAGAGTGTCTCCAAGACTGAACTGCAGCAATATAAACTTCCCAAGCACTGCCCATGGGTTAAGGGAAGAAATGATTAATATGAAAATTGGAAGTTTGTACTGTGGGGAAGAATAACTGGTGTGGCGTGAACTAACAAATGGCCCAGTCGTTAGATTACATTCAGTGGGAATTTTGCTTACTTGGATGAAGAACTGGATGTGGGGATGTCAAGCAGTGCGTGCAATTTGGTACAACGTGGTAGTCCGCAAAATGGAAGACAGTGTCTGTGATTGCTTGTAGCCAGTGCTGGGGGAAAAAGTGTCAAAATCTATTTGAAAATGAACCACACTGCTGTCACTTACAGATCCCTGTAATGTAAAAAGACATATTTCATTTCTAATTGAAGAATGTGTAAATGTTCCATGTGGGCATCTTTTTCTCATAGGTGTCAGTTGTGGAGTTTTGTGACCGCTTTTAGAAGCAATTGCCACTGCTGGGTGCATTAGGTAGTGGCCGATGGGATGTGCTGGCAGTGCCTCAGCCCTTTCAGTTTGGTGTTTAAGAAAAATACAGATTTTCTTCCCTTGGTGAAACAAAAAAAGAGTATTTAAGGTGTGCATCCATTTATAGCAGCTGACCTTGATATGTAGCAGTAAAGACTGTCAGTAAACAGTGCCTGTGGAACAGGGACATGAGATTCTTGAAGACCTTACCCAGTATGCCAGCTTTGATTTGTCTCCTGTTCTGTTGGCACTTAGAGAAAATAAGGACTTAGCCCCTCAAACCTGCCGAGAGGTGAGTGAGACAAACCAGACTCTTAAAACTGAGTGTAACAGGTTGTGTACTGCCACGCTGTACATGGCCTGCCCCTTTGGGGTGGAAAGGCTCTGGCTTTAAAACATTCCTAGGTGATTTCGGCCAGTGGATCTCGGTGTGTTTATAGCAGTAAACACAGATGACAGTATTCAGGTTACTCTGGAATCCACATAAGCCTGAGCTCTGAGCATAAAAAGGTTTTAGAGGTTAAAGTGCAGTCATCACTGAATCTTTGCTTTTCTTTCTCGCAGGGCACTTTTCGAAGGATTATTATTGAGAATCCTGATCAGGTAAGAAAACTGTTTCCTGCTGGAGTTCTACTTGTGTATCTCTTCCTCCCTTAATCACCCTGATCTGGTGAAGTGCTCAGGCTACCTCCGTCAGGGATGCTAAGTATGTTGAAATACATGGCCCATACCTCTGATGGTGAGAGATTAAATTACAGGGATTGAATATACTACAGAATTGCTAGTCAGGCTTCCTAACTGTCAGCAGTGAAGTCTCTATTAACATGCTTCAGTAATGTTGCTAGTGGAGATGAGTTTCTAAGTGTTTCTAGTATGCTTATTTCAAATATTGTCTAGGTGGAAGCACAGTCACTTTGGTTCCAAATGGACATACACTCAAATGTACATACCCTAAAGAACTATCTCAAAGTTTCCATGTCTTCGAATCACAAAAATCCCTTCTCATGTTTTAGTCAAAATTGCATTAATCCTGAATTTTCTGTTTGACGTATATGAATGTTTTAAAAAATGTTTTACAGGAGCCATTATCCCCATTTCTTAGAGGGGCAAATTTCTGTCCTGGAAATAATGTCATCTACGAAAAGACAATAAGAAAATATGAGCTATTAAATCCCCTCCAAGTAAGTTGATTGTTTATATTACCTGTTGCAGAAGAAAACTGTGCTGGTAGCAGGAACGTGATGAGTCTGAGCTGGGGCTTTTTGGGAGTGTTTTTGGTTGGGTTTTTTTCCTTGTTGAGGTCTAGGGCACATTCTCAAAGCAAATGAAGCAGTTTCTGTAAGGAGAGCAGGGGTTGGAGCATTGCTGTACTTTTACTAAGGATTTATTATTTCAGACTAAGAATGAAAACTGCTGTTGTACCTCCTGTACTGTCAGCCTTTATCTGAATATTGACTGGGAGTTTCCTGCAGGAGCTCCACAACAGAACAAAAAAAACCACCAAAAAAATTGAAAATACACATTATTTATTATTTGTTTTTACTCATTCTTGAAAAAATGTGTTTGGCAAAGCTGTCTGAAATTTCATCTTAGTCTAACTGGAGTTCTCTTTCTAATCTCTGAAATACTTAATGAAACAGGATGTGTGTTCTAAAGTAAATAACAGAGGTCCCCATTGCCTGAATATGTTAAGAGTAACAACACAATGAAACAACATAGGAAAGGTCTTGTGCTTTTCATTTGCAGCTACTAAAATTTGAGGAGTTGGTGGATTGCTGGTTGCAATTCACCAGTTTTGTTACAATGAAAGCGTGAGGCAAACTCATGTTCAGCTAGGAAAAAAAGCACCTTTATCAGGCTTATTAAAATATGTGAAGCTGTCATTAGTCCTTCCATGCAAACCCACATTTGATTCGTTTATATATTCATATGAAGCTTCCATGTGATTAAGACGATGTCCATCAGCTTAAAACAATCCATTCTTGTTTCCAGGAGAAGCAGTATCAGTTCTCCCGCCAGTGCCAGAGTCCCCAGCAAGTGGAGCAGAGCCAGGCTGCCCAGCCCTGCCAGTACTCTGAGCAGTCGCAGGTCACTCACCAGTGCCAGCAAACACAGACCAGCAGCCCTTGTGAAGTAATTCCAGTCTCTGTCAGCGATGACTGCAGAGGAAATACAGTGAGGAGGGTGACAGTGCAAACCTGTGAGCCGGTAAGAATCACTTGCTGAATGTGTCACTATTCACGGTGTATTTTTGTTTTGTATGAAGAGTATAAAACTCATGGTAGGGTAATTAAGCACCATACGCCCATTGTAAGTGAACAGCAGAGTTCGTGTGTCTGTTGCAGGTAACTTCGTTGTACCCTGTGGTTGCAGGTGTTGTGTGGAAACGTCCAAGGCTTTGACAGATGATGTTAAGAGTTAAAAAGGGCTGGTTTAAGTGTTTTGACTGTTTCTTGTTGGCACTGAGCTGCACTTAGGAGTATTGACTGATCATCATTCTGTGTCCTTTATCTCTCTTAAGTCTTGCTGGTTTGTTTGGGTTTTTTCTTTATCTGGGAGTGTTACCCATTGATTTAGTCAGGTTTCATCAGCCCTTGTACAACAAAGACTGAATAATGTAAGGCTTAAGCCTATAGTTTTGGAGAAAAAATACATTAGTTTATAAACTTGCCATACATCAATTCAGGATTGTTTTCTGCCTAAACTGATCAGTAAGGACTTCAAATATATTTCAATTTGCTTCACAAGTATTTCACATAGACCCCCTGTAAGCACAAAATTACCTTCCTCTGCCTTTCATTTTGCATGAGGTTGCAAGTTCTGGAGTTTCTAAGGGCTGCAGCAGGCTTGCTATACATGGGTAGTTATTTCAGTTGGAAAGAGAGTGTAGCAGTTCTTCCTGTGCACCTACTCAATGAACAGGTGGCAAGACAAACATACTTGGTGACCTCAGTGCTAAACCTCTGTGGAATCTTCCATAGCCAGATACTCCCATAAGCCAGCTTAAGTGCACTCAGTTCTGGTTGCTGGTGGAATCCATTTATTGTTCACATACATAAACATTTGGACTGTGGCAATACAAATACCATTTGCGCAGTGGGGAGTCTGGCACTCGGCTGGGTTTATCTGGGTGCTGCCCACAGGCGTTCATCCACTGCAGCCAGGGAAGCATGTATATTAATGAGATTTCCTAATTCTCAGCACTTTCCATATTAGCATAATGATGACGCTGCTGCAGAAGATGCTACTCTGCGTATTTGTTGGTGTTGTAAAGGAAGCTATTTGTTTCTGTAGAGTCTACTGAAAACCAGAAGGCATTGAAGACTCAATACCAAGGAACAGTGTAAACAGAGTGCGAATTGTTAAGAGCAAACAAAACCAAACCCATCATACCTGTAGCATGTTCATGTTCAGCTTTCATCCCAAAGAAGGGAACTCAGTTGTGACCTTTTTTTATATCTCCTGCTAGGTGAATTGTGCTCAGGAAAATAATGACCAGCTGGACTGCCGCTACTTCGGTGAGCTCCTGGCTGAGCTGCACCGCAAGACCAACGACTTGCACAGTTGTTTACTGCAGCATGTGGAAAAGATAGGAGGAAGGTATTGGTATCATATCTGTTCTGTCATTCCCCTGTTCCCGAGATCCTACCATTGCACAGCTGAGAGGACAGTATTGTTTGCAAATTGTGGGTTTTTTTCTTCCCTGACAACTAGAATTGACTGGTTTACACACTCACCTAATTTGCTGAGTAACTGAGGACATAGAAATGCTGTAAGCCAAGTAAATGTATTGAATTTGATGCTTTTCCCAACTGGTTAGACTAAAAGGCTTAAGAATTATGCATGACTGTTTGCACACAGAGCAAACAAGTATACTTACAGCATTCTCTGACATACATTTAATGATACAATTCTATTCCTGTGTCCTGAAGAAACCACCCAAATGTCCAGATTGCCATTTCCTTTGCTGTGCCATGTTGTTATGTTACAGCATGGATTATAAGGCAGTCACTATAAGGCATAAAGCCAGGATCTTTATGCAAATTAAAGTTAAGCAGGTACTCTACAGAGCCCTGCACGTTGTCTTTAAAAAGAAACGCAGCATCGCAGCAGCCGGTAATCTGAGCCTGCACAAAGTTCTTGCCTCTCCCTCACAAGTACTAGTTCATTCTTCCCCCTCACTCACAGTCTTGTTTGGTGCTTTCCAAGGTCACTTAAATAAGAAAAGTGGTCCCATAGCAGGGCAAGAGTGGCATTTAAGCCACACACAGACCCTGACACTGCAGTGTAAACAGTTCAGGCATGCCAGTAGGTTGCAGCATAGTTCTGGGTAAACCATTACCCAGCCAATTAAGACTGTAATGGGATTAACTGAACACAACTGGGATAACTACCCAGAGAAGGGAGGTAGCCTGTGTTAACTGTACTGCTGTTAGTAGTCCAGTCTCCTCAGATAGTTGTGTGTGGAGTTAGGCACCTCATGTTGCCCAGCACCTTAGGAGGAAGGTAACAGCTCTTAATCTGGCAAAGAACCTTTCTTGCTCTGTATTTTAAAGATAATCCTCGTACAGTTGTGAATGTGGACTTGAATAAATGTCTCAAGAAGCTTTCTGTTAATTGGTCCCTTGGATTTTGTCTGTTTTACAGGAACCATGACATTGAATTTACGTGTCAGGTAAGCATCAGGCATGCTCTTGGCAAGCTCTTCCCTGACAGTGTTAAAAGCAGTGGTGTGGATCTTGAAGCAAATTAAGCACAGCCAGTTTAAATGAAGGATGCTGGTCTTTGTCAGTTAATGATCCCTGCTTGTTAACATTCAGAGTCTGAAACCTACAGCGAGGCATGTATTTGCAAATGTGATAACACTGAAAGGAAACTCTGATAATTTGCATTATTCCAGTATGAGAGTCAAATTCTGAAAAGTCCTTCCTGTTGTGCCTAATGGTTTCATTGTAAAACAAATTCTCACAGCCACACGTATTTTCACTATGTGTGTTTTGCAAAGCAGCTTCCACCCTCTTGCCAGTAAAGCTGCAGTTCAGGAACACACACTGCCTTGCTCTGCAAGGAGTGAAGACAGTGCCTCTCGCAGGAATGAGAGGAATGTGAGCTGCCAGAACAGGCTTCCCATCTGCAGCAAGCCTCCAGTCGGGTCAGGATAGACTCATCGGCACCTCTGTTACGCCGTTAAAGGCATTGTGTGCACGGCAGAAATGCTTGTCTAGGATGAAATCACATGAAGCAGTGTTTCCTGTGACAGGCTGCTTATCTTGTGCAGGAGAAACGCGAGGTTTGCTCCTGTCCTCAACTGCTGGGAGTTCTGTCCTAGTGTCACCTGGTACTTCTGGAGAGGATTATTTTGAATACTGCTTGTAAAATAAATGTTACCCTCAGTGATATGAATGTATGCTGCACGCATCACTTGATCTCTGTTTTTATCTGCCACACAGATAGATGGCTTTAGAAGTTTTCTGGATACACTTTGATCTATTTTCGTTCTTATTTGCCTTCTACTAAAGATGTTTTTCATAGAAGAGCTGTGTAATTAATGAAGAACCCACATTGTGATCTTACAGGCAAAATTCTTAATCAAGATGTCTCCCCTTTCTTCCCTTCTTTGCTTAGACTGAAGATATTGAAGAATTAATTCCCAAAGGACTGTCTGAGGCAACAAAGCAGCAGATTCGTTATCTCCTCCAGGTACATGAGTGGGGTGGAGGGTGTGTGTGGATGTCTATAGTAACTTGAAACAATAGAAGTTGGCTTAAACGTACCAGGGACTTTGTGTGTAACGTACTTAACTCTCTATTCTGCTTATTCACTTTTTCCTAGTGTAAAGAGCATGGAATCATACAGGTGGCTTCAAGTGATGTTGTAGCAGTTGGTTCCACAGACTACTTGCCTATTTTAAACTGATCTTTACTGGTGCTTTCTTCCAGTTTCACTGGAAACCATCTTGGCTTTTGATCAGTCACAGGAGAACACAGACCTTTAATCTTTTAGTTGTTTATTGCTGCTTTACTTTAAAAGCTAAAGGCAGACAGTGGGTGCTTTACTGAACGTTGAATTTGGTATTGGTTGCCAGCTACATACAATGCTTGTAACTCAGGTCTCACCTTTTACAAATATCCTGGTTAAAACCCCTCTAACAGAGCACGTTGTGCTGAGGCACACTTATGACATGCAGTAGCAAACCAGAACTCTTTCTGGCTTGGTTATGTTTATAAAGGCTTTTGTTTCTTCAGATCTTGTTCTTTAGCTGCCTTACCATTACCTGCCTTTGCGATCACCAGCCACATTAAGGCAGGCAGATGAGTTCTGGTAATGGCTGCTTGTTTGTTGCCTCCTATCACTGTAGTACTCTACACTATGGTTTTTAGCACAACATTGCAGATGTGTTTGGACCCAGCCTCCCTGAGCTAAGGGGGATGTGTGCTCTGGCTTCACATCCAAGAAGGATTCTGGGCTCTGTCAGACTGCTCAGGGAATGACTGTGGGGGATATGCCCAGAGGCTCATGTCTAGGAGCACAGAGAATTTCACTGTTAGGAGTACATGAATTTAGCAACCTCTAGCACTTACTAATTGCTGAGTGGAGACTTACTGATACTTTTTATAGCCTAAGCTCAACCATTTTGACTTAATTTCTTTTAGTCTACTCTTGGGAGTGTATTTCACAATAAAACCAACTAAACTGTAAGTCAAAGCTGAAATTCCATTTTAATTCAACCCCAAACAAATTGGTGTGTTACACCGGAAATGTTGTCTTTTGACGCTTTAGTCACATCACAGGGATGTGGGGATAAAAAAGTAGGACATGGGCTCATCACTGTATTGATGGAGATCTTGATGGCTCTCCTCAGCCCAAATGATCACCAGATGAAGTGAAGGGAGAGAGTCAGAGGAGGGGAAACAGGCAGGAAGATTTCACTTTTGTCCAGGTAGTAGAAAAATCGTTTGTTTGCATGGAATATTCAGCCCTTCCAGATGAGTCAAAACGTGAGGAATTACTTTGTGTGGTCTTCCAAAACCTATTATTATTCTTTCAAATATCAGAAGTGTGTCAGGAAACACAACTGTCTGTGTTTTAACATGAATGAATACACAGCTGTTTACTTGCATGGAAAGAAAATCCAGGAACAGGGTTAGGCTATTGTGCACGACTGTCCTCCTTCAGTCGCCTCCTTAATCTTTGGGATCTTTTCCCTTTTGAAGGGAGGAGTTGGTTGTATGGCTTTTATTTAAATTTTGTACAGTTTTAATTGAATTCTCTTGCTCCTGGCTGCAAGCGCTTGGCCAGGTCTCGGGTGCTGCTGCTTCCTCTGTGCCTTCTCAGGTGGGGCAGTGCTTTCTTAGCATCAGGCACAAATAACAGTGCAATGTAACCCATTTATGTTTGTCTGTGTTGCTGTACAGGTGCAGTTCTTTACTCTCGGGTTCCTTCCATTTTAAAAACGTTACCCTGTGTTACAAGGCAGCAGTGTAAAACCTGTGCCCTTTGCAGAACAAAGTGCATGAAAATGGGCTGCTTTGTAGACACTGTGGGCACGCTGCAGTAGCTCCAAGGGTGGTTGTTTTCAGCTGTGTAGCATTTTCTGTTCTACCTCTTGTCAAGCATATTGTAAACAAAGCTTATCCATGAATCCATTTTCATTTCCCCTCTCCTAGATGAGAGTCACATCAGATAAATCTTTGAGACTTGTGCTTTCCACTTTCAAGAATCTACGTGAAGAGCTTTGCCACCTGCAGGATGACTTGGGGGTAAGGCACTTTTGGAAATGGCTGGTTCATTACTGGACTTGCAAGACTCGCCCAGTGGATGGGGTGGATTTCTTTCTAGCAGTGGTCTTCAGCTGATCAGTTTGAAGCCTAAACCCACCAAATACTTTCAAAGAAATGACCCTGCTGAGTGAAATTAGATTTGAAGCTCTGAATTGGTGCATAGCACACGTGTGATCCACACCGGTGGTGTGATGGAACTACAGTTTTACTTTAGACCTGGACAAGTGGTGTACACCAAGTGGCTATTTCCTAGTGCTGTCCAGGAATCGAGGGACCTCAGTTCCATTCACCCTGACAGAGCTGCATTTCCCACTTTATCAGAAACCTGTTGTCAGCTTGTGGCGTTAACAGCTCCAGTGGTTCACCTGGGTACAGGCTTCCCACCTGGAAGCTGGAGCTCTATGGCCACACATACAGCAGACAGTAGATAATTGCTGTTAGGAAAGCAGAAACCTTTCCCACACCAGCCCAAGTACTTGGCCCCACTGGAAACATGGAAATGCCGAGTTTAGGGAGGAGAGAGGGAGTTTTAAATGTTACCTTTAACAGAGGACAAGGAGTTTGTACAGTGAAGTGGTTTTGGATTGGGGTTTTTCATTGGTTTCTGTTATTCCGTAAATAACTGAGTAATTCTGTCTGGAGCAGACTGAAAGAGCAGGGTCAGGATCCCAGTGCTTACCACAGCACACAGCCAGCTACTACAAGTGTCTGATGTAGTTAAAAAACCCCATTGTTTCAAGAAAACAGAGTATTTTCTTAGTTACCAATTGCTCAGTATGTTTCACTTTGAATACAGGAGGAGTTTACTAACCAATTACAGCTATTGACATAAATGCTTTTGCCTTGCAGAAGTTAGAAACCGACAATGTCTTACTTAAGAAGGATTTGGCTTTTAAAGATTCTCAAGTAAAAGAATATGAAACAATGCTGGCTTCTCTGAGAGAGAATAATCGTCAGCAGCAGGTAAATCTAAACCCGTATTTTCAGTGCCATTAGTCAGCTAAAAACTAGCCAGTGTTTGGCTTTTGAGCATTCCAAGTAATTGCTGCCTGGTACCTGTTGGGGTCTGTGTGTCATCTGTTACTTCTTTAAGGAACACTGTGCCCTCATCCCATTTCTGTGCTTTCCAGCAAGGACTCAGAGAGAGTACTGCAAAGTGCCGCTCTCTGGAGGAACAGCTCCTCTGCCTTCGGCTCAGTGAGGGAGAAAAGGATTGTCAGCTAAAGGAGCTGGAGTTCTGCAAGCGTGCCTTGGAGCAGGAGATTCAGAGCCTCAGGCTGCAGGTAACAGGCTCACTTGTTCTGTGTCCAGCAGCTGTTATTCACAGGTGCAGATGCATTAATATAGGAAAATTAAAGATGAAAACTCTTTTTAAAATGAAATACAATCTCATTTTCTGCAGGCCTGCTCTAATCCAACCCTGCAGACCACCACGGATGAACTCTCCAGCCGTTACGTAGAGATGATCAATAACTTGAGGGAGGATAAAGATCGTGAGATCCGCAGCCTTAGGGTAAGTTGTTTAACTTGGCACATGTGTGCTCCTCCCCCTGTACACCTGGAATTGAACAGCTTCAATTTTAATTAAGGAATGAGAAAGATCAACCAGATATCTTTTGGTTCAGCAATTCCTTTATACACACTCATGACAGTTCAGGAACCTTTATGGTTCGTATCAAACTGTGATGTAAAAATCAGTTCCCTAGATGTAGAAAATTAGGGATTAATCAGATTAGCAATCTTTCCTACAGGGACATTTTGAGTGTCCTGATAAAGTAAGCCACTAAAGCAAAGACACTCAACAGAAAACAAAACTCCCAGTCAAAACCATATGTAGAAAGTGTCTCTCACTGAAGTCCTTATCACCCTGGCAGCCAGTTCCACTTGTTTAGTGTTGTATGAACCCCAGTTGTAAGACTATTAAACTCATACTGGGTAGAACTCAGCATTTCTGGATCTACTGTGCAGCTCAACAGTCTCACTTGACAGTCTCTGGTTCTTACTGTTCATGGAGTTCATGAAAAATACACACCTGGAGCCCTGGATACTCCTCCCAGGTGACCTGCAGAGGAGCCCCAAACACCTGACTGTCCCTCAACATGTGTTTTGCAGTCTCAGTTATGCCAATTCCAGCAAGACATATCGAGGAGAGAAGGAAGCAACAGTGACTTGCAAATACGGTTGCATGAACTGACATCAATGCTGGAGGAGAAAGATGCTTTTATTAAACAACAGCAAGAGGTAAAATAACACATGATTTTGCTTCTAAGAATCTCTGTATTTAAGCCTTTGCTTACTGCATCGGTGGGAACATGCCAGAAGCCACGAGTGCTCTCCTGCTTTGGGAATCGGGGTTAGGGTATTTATTGCTGTTCCTCTGCCAGACTTTTGGGAGGATTTCTGATTGCTCTTTGAGATGAATGTCTGCAAATTCTTTGTTGTGACTTTAGTGAATACGTCAGGAAACATGATTGCGTTTGAATGTTTACTTCTGGTTTTCTCAGGACCTCTTCAGACTGAAGCATGAGAAGTTATCCGGCAGTCAGTCCCCTGCTGTAACTGCTGTCATCACCAAGAAGTAATGTTGCTATTAACGTTTCTTAAAAAAAAAACTCCCTTTGGTTTTCCTTTGTGGAGCCTCCATTACCTGAGTTATTCCTGCAAATGGCTTAATAGTACCTATTCACCTTGATGAGGGAGAAGTTGAGCTAGGCTTTCCTCTCTCCAGGGAGCATTCCATACTAAGCATTCCAAGAGCAATTGGAGGGGTGGCCAGCACATGAAAGCAATGTTTAAATGCCTGTACTGGCAGTTTAGTTCCTAGTGGCACTCTGGGGTAACGTGGGACTGTAAGGCCAACATGACACAATCAGAGTCTGTGATTAGGATATGGACATGTAGATTGCAGTTCACAGGTTTGCAACTCTTATTCTCACAGGTACAGGAATCAGTACCCGATTCTGGGACTCCTGTCTGATGACTACAAGGTTACATCACCTGTCAATAAATCACAAACTATTGTCATTGAGAGGACGGGAGAGATATGGAAACATGTAAGTTTACCTGGAGATTGACTGTTTGGTCTCTGAAATTCTTAAGTATTCAGTTTATCTTCAAAGAAAGTATCGGCCAAAACTGACATGGGAGTCAATTGAACTTGGCTGATTAAAGACCAGGGAATAGCCCTGTCTATTGCAAGGAGGCAGTAATTGGTGGGTGGGGTACAAATAAAACAGCCTTTTGTTGTTTTCTTGGACACATAATTACCTGTAACAAAAGCAGCAGCCCTGTTCCACACCAGGCTTTGCACTCGCACGAGGCAGCCTTTGGGCATCGCTGTACCAGGAATTTGGTTAGGTAGG
>JANHGB010045986.1:0-12459 GCA_026283785.1 Coracopsis vasa | reverse complement strand
GGAAGAGCTTCTGCCTAAGAGCTCATCTCAGTCTCCCCTCTGGCAGGTTAAAGCCATTCCCCTTGGCCTGTCCCTATGAATACCATGACAATCCCCAGTCATTCTGCGCTGTGCCGGCTGCTCGCAGCTGCGGTGCGTGAGTGCGGAGGGGCCCATGGCTCCTGTCCTGTCCTTGTTCCTTTGGGATGGGCTGAATAGAGCAGAGCTGTGGCCAGGGAGGAGGGGCAGCATCCCCCCCTGCAGCTGCCTGGGGCCAGAGGCATGAATGAGCTCTGTCTTCCCCAAAGCTTCTCTTCCTGTGGGACAAAGAGCCCGGCACAGAGCCAGCGCAGGTCCCATGGTGGTCCATCACTGTTGGCTACCGCGGTGATGCTGGTGTGGTCCCCAAAGCGCCACCAGCCACGACTTGAGGGGTCCGGCAGTGGTGAGGGGCAGGCTGGCGGGCACCCCGCTTTGGTTGGCGCTGCCTGCACTGCTCCTGAGCAACATCTACTACTAATAGTAATAAAGGGCTTCTAGAAACACAACTGTGCCGCATTCAGGGGCGGGTAATTGCAAGGCAAAGCACGAGCTCTGACTCTCCAAAACCTTTTCACTCCCAGAGAAAAGGATGCATCCTCCTGCCAGGAGCAACTGGATGAGTTTCGGAAGCTGGTTGGGGCCATGAGGAAGTGGCTGAGGGAGAGTGAAGGCAAAATGCCCCCTGCTGAGACCTCCCTGGGCACCCAGGAGCTGCAGCAGCGCCGGCAGCAGATCCAGGTGGGCAGAGGGAGCTGGAACCAGACTGGGAAAGTTGGCAGCTGGTGTGGAAATGCTGGAATGGTGGAATCAATCCCAGGAAGCAGAGTCCTGGGAGGTGATTTCTGGTCTCAGGAATCCTGGGTTCCCCTGCACTTGCTGCTGAGCTGCAGCCTCTGGGGTGTGTGTGCATCCAGTGGTCCCTGGTCTGCGGGGAGCAGAGCAGTGTGAAGGTCCTGTTGAGCACCACCTGGTTTCTTTTCCTCCCCTGCCTCCTCTGGGTGGGATTTGGGAGTGGGAGACCCAAGCACATTCATTTTCCCTGAGTGTTTTCCTCTTGCTAGACAATGGAAGGTGTCCTGTCATCCGAGCCCCCGCTCCGCCGTGCTTTAGATCAAGATGTGCCAAGGGTTTGACTCAGAGGCAGAGCAGCGTCTGCTGAGTCACCCCCAGCCCTCGCACCCCTCGGCACGTCACCGGGCTCCCCACGGCACATCGGGCTCCGGCACCCCCGGGCTCTGCCAGGACCCGATTCAGCGAGGCTGGGTTGTGCTGAGAGGAGGAGGGAGGTCCCAAACCAGTAGGAGGGAGAAGAGGGTTTCCTTCAGCAGACCCGATAGTTAGGGAAGAGCTTTTCACTCCTTGAGTTCCCCTGACAAAAATAGACGTGAAGACGCCCACTTCCCCAGTGCAGTCTGCTCGCCAGGCTCCGGTTCTATGGGTGCTGTGTCCCGGTGCCACCGAGTCACTGCAGAGGTGATGGGGGAGGAAGGGAGGGCTGCAGCCAGGCAAGTGACATCCCCAATCATGGAATCATTAGGGTTGGAAAGGATCTTCAGATCATCCAGTTCCAACCCTCCTGCCATGGGCAGGGACACCTCACACTAAACCAGGTCACCCAAGGCTCTGTCCAACCTGGCCTTGAACACCATCCAATGGATGGAGCATCCACAACTTCCCTGGGTAACCCATTCCAGTGCCTCAGCACCCTCACAGTAAAGAACTTCTTCCTTAGATCCAATCTAAACTTCCCCCCGGGCTTTGTTCTTGAGCAGGATCTGCTGGAGGAGTGGAAGGGGAAGGGGGCTCAGGTGGAGGAGATCGGCCGCAGAGGGACCCTCCTGGAGAACCTGATTGTGGAGATTACAGCCCCCGACACCCCATCCAAGGCAGGTGAGTCCCAGCCGCTCTCCTGAGGATGCCTCCTTCCTCAGTGCTCTGTTTGCGCTCACACTGAGCCTGCCTCAAGCAAACAAGGGGGTTATTTCCCCCTTCTAACAAACTGCAGAGGGCCTGTGGTGGTCCAGCTATCGTGGAGCTCAACCCCATGGTGGGGTCGCTGGTGCTTGCTGCATTAAGGCATCAGCCAAGCACTCAGAGCCCACACACTTGGCTTGCTTTGCTGTAGCATAGCAAGCACTGAATGACTGAATGTGATCCCAGCGTGGGGACAGGGACTGCTGCTCGCATGGAGCATGGGAGCTCATGGAGGCAGCTCCTGCTTTCCCTTTTGATGTGCTTCAGGCTCCTGAGGGCTGGAGTGTTTTAATCAAACTCCAGCCTTTGGGTTTCATCTGTGGATGAAACTTAAGGCTGCGATATTCAGACATAATTTACTTGTCTCCTTGTTGGCTTCCAGTCTGCGAAGCAATGAGATTATGTCTGGTTTGTTTGGAAACCAACTGAAAGATGTCTTCCAGCTTGTGAGAACAAGTCCCTGAGCTCTCATCATGGATGGGCATTTATGGGAACGCACGGTCCAGATATGTTCATTAGGGTTAACCTGAAGAGCAGTTCAGTGGGAAACCTCCAAGAGAAGAGTGGTGGTGACCCCATGAGGCGTGACCAAAGCTGCAGCCCCTTGCATCCATGAAAGCTTTAAAATGTGTGGTTAGAAAGAGAGAAGCTTGCCCAGTAGTGTTTCTGATGAATCCTGCTTTGGTTGTGAACGTAGCTGTGCTATCTGGTGTCCAAGGAGGGAACACTGGTGGAGCTCCTTGGCAAAGAGAGTGTGTCTGTGCACTGAGGCGGGTTTAAATAGTTTCATCCCATCAGAAAGAGAACATGGGGGAGTTAAGCTCCTCAGGGGAGTTAATCTCTTCAGAGAAGGCATTCAGCACTTCACTTGGTATTATAAAGTCATGCTTAGGCTAGCAGCTTTCCAGGCGTGGGGATGTGGCCAGTGATCCCCAGTATGACAGGAGCCACATCCACCGTGGGTGATGCTGGGAGAGGTGCCCAGCTCCAGGCAACTTCAGCTCTTCTGCTTCTGGTCCAGCGAGGCAGGAGCAGCTCCAGGGCAGCAAGGGGTGGGGATGTGTGGGGAGGAGGAGGAATAAACCCATTCCAAAGGGACCTGTGGGCTCGGTGGCACCGGGAGGTGGGGACGCTGTCTCTGTGCTTGGTGGCCGGTGTAGTCCCTGTCATTGGAGGGCCATTCATCGCTTGCTGTCTGCATTCCTAACGCGTCTGTCTTGTCCCTCTGTCTGTCTCCGTCCCCTGTGCTCAGGTGCCGCGCTGCCCGCTCCGGGAGGGTCGCTCGGCAGCGTGAACGGATACCACACATGCAAAGGTGAGTTCACTGTCCCCGCTGTGCCAAGGCCACCTCGCCGTGCTCCTTGTCCATTTGTCTGTGCATTTCCATCCGTGGGAGCATAAACCCCAGTGTGGCACCCTCAGCATCCCAGCCCCAGTGAAACGAGCGGGTGGGATTCCCAGCCATGCTGGAGGATGTAAGTCAGGCTGAAGGATGCCGAGGGGCAGCTTTGGGGAGTGAGGGCACCCTGACACCCCATCGGTGGTGTTAAGAGCTGATAAATGGGAGATGGTTTTAAGGCCTGCAATTAAATTTATTGGTTCTAAGGGATTATAATGGCATCCAACCCTTCAGTTTGGAGAGCAGTTTTAATTATTGCCCATTATCTGCTGTCAGTGCATCAGTTCAGCGAGGTAATAGGTGCATAAAAATGGCTTTATATTTCGGTGTCAAATCCTTTAACCTTGTACCAGCAGCGACCTTGGCGGGGGGGACTCAGCCTGCACCATCTCACCCACACCAAGGCATTTGCTTTGTTTGCAAACTGTCAGCATGTGGACACGGTGCGGCTGGAAGGGCCCCTTGGGCACGAGAGGGGAGGATGATGTGGCACTGCTCTGCAGGAGGATGGACAGCAGCACAGCCTCTTCCTCCTCACGCTTGGCTGGCTGTGGCTGCCCTGGGCTAGATCAGTGTCTGATAGCCCAGGTGAAGGCAGGCAGCCTGAGCAGTGTCCTCACCTCGGGCTGCTTTTTGGCAACAGATCTGACTGAGATCCAGTGCGATGTGTCTGACGTGACCCAGCAGTACCAGGGCCTCGGCGCGGCGCTGCAGGAGCGCCAGCAGCAGCTCTCGGCTATGCTGGAGAAGATGCAAGAGGTGCAGGAGGAGGCCAGCTCCATGCTGAAGTGGTTGGAGTCGAAGGAACGAACGTTGTCAGAGCTGGACGCCTCCTCCTCGCCCACCAAGACAGAGACAATGAGAGCCCAAGCTGAGCACAACAAGGTAATGTCTCTTCCAGAGCAAAAAGTGGGGATCAGAGCATTTCCTCCCAAAGGATCTCAGCAATGGGCTTTATTGCAGCAGGACTAGGAGCTTAAAGAAAGGCTTTCCACAGAAGGGATCTCATGCAGGTCATGGATCAGGAGCCAGTGCGCTGTGCTTGACCTCTTTGCTTCTGGACCTGCTGCTCTGAGGCACTGGGCGCAGGGGAGAGGAGTTTATCTATAGCCCTTGTTGCTGGGTCACTCCAGCCTCTCCTGGAAAGCAATTCCCAGCCTTTCCCTGCTCTTGGAGCCAAGTTAGCTCATGATATTGCTAATAAAATGAAATGATTTCATTAAAGAGCAAAGAGCAGAAATTACCCAACTCCAGCTTGTAGCCGCCGCTTCATTCCTGCTCGGTGATTTCATTTCAGTCTTTTGCCCTCCATCTGAAGAAGTTCCAATGATTGTTTTCCAGGCATTTCTGGCTGAGCTGGAACAGAATTCAGGGAAGATCCAGAAGGTAAAGGCAGCACTTTCTGGCTTGCTGGAGAAATACCCAGATTCTCCAGAAGCAGCCAACTGGAAGAAGATGCAGGAAGACCTGAGTAAGTGCCTGAAGCACTTAGTGAGGCTCCTGTCTTGAAACATCACGTAGAAGGGGTTTGGGATTGCAGGGGCCTTCCAAAGTCACAGCAGAACAAAGTCACTTCCAATTAAAATGCAGTAAATAGCAAACTTCTCTCCAGGCTGTCTGGTGTACAAGGTGTTCCTGAGATGAGCACTGTCCTGGTTAATGAGATCTCTATGATGGATGTGGATTTTAAAGCCTTGCCTCCTTAAATTCCTTCTTAAAGAAAGGGAGGGAAAAAAAGCATTGGCAACGTGAGTTGATTATTTTGATTAAATGCTTCATTGCTTGATATAAAATTCCAGGCATTACTAAGGCTGTCCTGGGCAGTTAAATGTTGACCAAACAAGACTATTTAAAAAGAAGCCCATAGATTCTCTTCTTTGAAGTAGCAGGAACCTGTTTATGGACTTCTCTGTCCAGGAGATCTGAATGTGCTGTGTGAGGACTGATACCCATGAGAGCATCCTCATGCATTGAGCCAGGGATGCTCTGTGGCACCCAAGGCCAGACCAGCTCATGGCAGAAATGCTCCTTTCCTATGAGCTTCAAGATCATGTAGCCATCAGAAACGGCTTCTTAGGTGGAGAATGAGTAGAGCCACGCTAGCTTTACTGACAAGCCGAGGAGGTTTCCTATTGTGGAAGCCATGGGGAGGGTAAAAACCCTTCTTGATGGAGGGGTGGGCATGATCACCACCAACACAGCCCGTGCTTCAGATTGCAGGTGGGAAAGAGCCAGCCAGGCGACGGCTGCGCGGCAGCAGAAGCTGGAGGAGTCGGTGAACCAGCTGGCCAGCTTCCAGGCTGCTGAAGCCCAGCTGCGGCCCTGGCTGATGGAGAAGGAGCTGATGATGAGTGTGCTGGGACCCCTCTCCATCGACCCGAACATGCTGAATGCGCAGAAGCAGCAGGTCCAGGTGAGCTGGAGCTCCACTGTGTGTTCAGGTCAAGAGGGGAGGGTGTCTCATCCGGTACATGAGGTGGAAGAGTGCACTTGGAGATGTCTTAGTGAGTGTTGGGAGACCTCAGGGCTCCTCCAAACCCTGCCATGAGTAACTCGAAAGGGAGCAGTGCTCAGTCTCCCTTCCCCGCACTGCATTGACTCATCAGTGAATCACTTGGCCCCTCTTGGAGAATGAAATTGCTTTAAACAAGACCTGTGCTGATGCTCAGCAGGGCTCACTAATGCTGCCCCTCCACCTGGCAGCCTGCCCTTTCCCAACCTCTTGCTTCCCAATCCTAACATGTAACTGGCTTCATCATCACCCCGGTTAACATCATCTGATTTCCTTCTCATCTGGCTGGTTTGTGCTACATTACACAGCAGTAGGGCAAATAAGAGAGAGCAAAGTACAGAAGTCATGGACCCCTCCCAGCTTTTTAAGTTGGAAGGTCACAGGAAATCTGGCCTAGCCAGCCCAGGGCTTGTTCCATGGGCTGGATAAAGCCCCTGGAGGTCTGCTTTGTTTTGTCTGTGTGTACTCGGAGCTGTCAGGTTTATGCAAACATTTGTGTGTTATTTCTATTCCAGTTTATGCTGAAGGAATTTGAAGCTCGCAGACAACAGCATGAGCAGCTCAACCAGGCAGCTCAGAGCATCTTGACTGGCCCTGGAGATGTTTCTCCATCCACTAACCAGGTGCGGGAAGAGCTCCAAGGGGTTAATCAGAAATGGTCTGAGCTAACGGAACGCCTCAACTCCCGCTCCAGCCAAATCGACCAAGCCATAGTGAAGAGCACCCAGTACCAGGAGCTCCTCCAGGGCCTGTCGGAGAAGGTGAAGGCAGTTGGGCAGCGCCTGAGCAGCCAGTCTGCCATCAGCACACAGCCCGATGCCGTCAAGCAGCAGCTGGAGGAAACCAGTGAGATCCGCTCGGACCTGGAGCAGCTGGAAGAGGAGATCACGGAGGCTCAGACCCTCTGTGATGACCTCTCTGTCCTCATCGGGGAGCAGTATCTCAAGGATGAGTTACGGAAACGTCTGGAGACAGTGGCGCTGCCTCTCAAAGGGCTGGAAGACCTGGCAGGTGAGATGGAGCTGAGAAGTCGGTTAAGAGATGTGGGGATGTCAAACTCCACCCCTGCTTTTTGCCTAAGGGCTCTCCCATTACTGGGTTTGTAAAAGTAAACAGATTTATTGGGGTTTAGGGTGTTTCATGGGTGTTTTATGTGGATCTAAGCATAGGAGAGTTCACACTGCAGACGTACCTGAGCCTGGGGAGCGAGTTTAGCCCCACTGATGTGGCTCTTCAAGCCTGCCTGTGTGGGGTTTAGTCCCACTGATGTGGCTCCTCAAGCACATTGCAGCAGTGTGCCATGTGCTGTGCTTGGGGTGGAAAAAAATGGTTCCTGAATTGAGAATGGGGCATGGAGAAGAACCAGAGGCCACCCTCTGACCTTGGGGTGCCTCTTCTGGTTTCTAAGAGGTTGCATTTAGGGACTGGCCAGGAGAACTTGAGGCTCCTGTGTTATCATTGCCTGTTACTATTAAGGAAATTTATGAATCAGTGAGCAAAAAGGGCAGTGAGGCAATGGAAGGCTCCTTCCTGTTAATCAAAACACAGTTGGTGCATCTGAGCTGATTTGAAGTAATTGCACTTTGCTTATTTGATTTCAGCTTAATTGTCGCGTTCTAATGTCATTCCCGTTTCAGGCGACCGGATGAACCGACTGCAGACTGCGTTTGCCAGTTCCCAGCAGTTCCAGCATATGTTTGATGAACTCAGGACCTGGCTCGATGACAAACTGTGCCAGCAAGCTCAGAGCCAACCCATTTCTGCTAAACTGGAGAGGCTACAGAGCCAAATTCAGGAGCAAGAAGAGTTCCAGAAGAGCCTCAACCAACACAGTGGCTCCTACGAGATGATTGTAGCCGAGGGAGAATCTTTGCTGCTTTCTGTCCAACCTGGGGAGGAGAAGACCACTCTGCAAAGCCAGTTGGTCAGCCTCAAAACACACTGGGAAGAGCTCAGCAAGCAGGCTGCCAACAGGCACTCGAAGCTCAAGGACTGTTTGCAGAAAGCTCAGAAGTACCAGCGGCACGCAGAGGACCTCCTGCCTTGGGTGGAGGACTGCAAGGCGAAGGTGATGGAGCTGGAAGTAACTCTGGATCCAGTGCAGCTGGAGGCAACTCTTCTGAGATCCAAGGCTATGCTGAGTGACGTGGAGAAGCGCCGCTCCTTGCTGGAGATGCTGAACAGCGCTGCAGACATCCTGATTGATGCTTCTCAAACCGATGAGGATGACATTCGGGATGAGAAGGCCGGCATCAATCAGAAGATGGATGCCATCACAGAAGAGCTGCAAGCCAAGACCGGCTCCATTGAAGAAATGTCACAGAGGCTCAAGGAGTTTCAAGAGAGCTTCAAGAACATTGAGAAGAAGCTGGAAGGGGCAAAGCACCAGCTGGAGATCTACGATGCGCTGGGACCACAGGCCTGCAGCAACAAGAATTTGGAGAAGCTCAGGGCACAGCAGGAGGTGCTGCAGGCCCTGGAGCCACAAGTGGATTATCTGAGAAACCTCACTCAAGGTCTAGTAGAAGATGCCCCAGATGGGTCTGACTGTTCCCAGCTCTTAAACCAAGCTGAGGTGGCTCAGCAGGACTTCCAGGCTGTGAAGCAGAAAGTCAATGACTGCTGTACACTCATGGAGAACAAGCTTGAAGGGATCGGTCAGTTCAGTAACCGGGTCAGGGAGATGTTCTCCCAGCTGGCGGATCTCGATGATGAGCTGGACAGCATGGGCCCCATCGGGAGGGACTCTGACAGCCTCCAGTCCCAAGCAGAGGACGTTCGCACGTTCCTGGGCAAACTCCATAGGCTGAAGTGTGACATTGAAGCTTCTGAAAGTGAATGTAAGAAGATGCTGGAGGACGAAGGGAGCCCAGATTTATTAGGACTGAAACGTGAGCTGGAGACACTGAACAAACAGTGCAGCAAACTGACAGAGAGAGGCAAGAACCGCCAGGAGCAGGTAGAAACGACACTGTCTCGTGTCGAGGACTTCTACAGCAGGCTGAAGGAGCTGACCCACATGACGACCGCAGCAGAGGACAACGAGGCGTTGCAGTGGGTGGTGGGAACAGAGGTGGAAACCATCAACCAGCAGCTGGCAGACTTCAAGGTAAGCCTTTATGCTGTAGTGTTTCTTCAGTGGTGGTTGGTGTTTGAAGGTCTGTCTAGTGTTGTGGTGTAGGACCTCTGGTCTTAGAGCTATCACTTGCTGTTGGTTGCTGTTGTGTCAGCAGTTTTGGTGTAGGAAAATGCTCTGGAGGATGGAAGATGAGCTGCTGGGGTTGATTGTGGTGGAAAGGTGCAGAATGATTTTGCTATTGGGAGGAAAAAACCTTTTCCCTGTTCTTGAGATGTGTGATGTTGGTGTAGCCCAGCACCTCGTGGGCTTGTAGAGGTGGTTGGCATTTAGGTTTTGGGGGAGGGAGGGTTGGTTTTGAGTCTGTCTTAACTGTAAATTTGCATCACTTGAGAGTCTACTCCAGATCAAATCATCCTGCAGGTCTTTCTAGCTGGCCCACCTTTCCTGCTGCTTGTTCACCTCATCTGGGCCACGTATTGCATCCATTTTGGGGTCCTTGGGTACAAGATAAACTGTGGGACAAGGGGGTACACACAGGGAATAAAACCAAGGGCAGGTTTTGCTGTGGGCTGTTCATGTGCCCAGCAAAGAGCTGATGGAGACCATCAAGGCTTGCATGAAATGCTGAGAGGGAAGGGTTGGCGTGTTTGCTGTTCTTTCACACAGTATTATGGTGTTGGGTCCTGCTGTTACGCTATGTTGATGATATTAATACTGCTCAGAAGCTCTCTTGCTGTGACATTTCCATTACTGGTGTGCTCGGTAGCTGCTGATTGGGCTGATGTGCATCTGGCTGCTGGGTTCCTGGTGTTAATGGAGGGGGTGGGAAGGGGAGGTGGTTTTACAGCCATTTACTCCTCATCTCATGGCTAACTGATCCTGTTCCACCTCTTAATAGCTCTGTGAAACCTTCACCTGGACAAAGTATTCCTGTTTTGGGGGTTGCCTAGCCAAAAAATTGCTTGGAAATGTTACTTAAGGGGCAAACTCAAGCTCCTCTGGTGGTTTTGCTGTTAACTCTTGTGTTGGGCAGTGTTTTACATTGAGATTGTATTGATTGGAAGGATTTAACTTCATCAGTAAACACCGCAGAGGAGTCTCTTGGAATATATCCCCACATATATCCCAAAAGGGGTTTCTGTTCCTTAAAACCAGTGAAACTTCCCTACAGAACATGGGATTATTCCCTTGAGCAGCTCTCATTAGAAACGATGAGGAAACCCAGCATCGGTGCAGATTGCTTGGTTGGGGTTGGCAGGCACAGCTTAACCCATTGTCGTGCTTGTAAATGGTCTGTATCTCAGTGACCTTGACGTGTCTCAAGCTCAGTGACCCCTGAAGGCGATGGTGGCCTGGGCTACATGAGCCAGGGGTGCTTTGGGAAGTGATGTGTCTTTACCAGGGGTCATTCGTTGGCCCCACGGTGCAGTTGGGGTCTGTGTTGGTGGAAACCCAGCAGTTGCAGCAGCGATGGTGGGGTTTTACTGTGCAATGGCTGAGAGTAAAATGGGGGAGAAGCAAGAAGGGGGATGGAGCAATCGTGGTTACGCAGCAGCATCCCTCCGCTGCACGGCTCATCCCGAGAGCAGGCATTGCTGCATGGATCCCGAGTGCTGCAGAGAGCATCTTTGCAAAGCCTCACCTTACGGTTCTCTCCAAGGGGAAATGCAATCCCAGATACTCATCTGCACGTGGAAGGGACCGTCTGTGCTCCAGAGGAGGGAGAGCACTGGAGGAGCTTGGCTTGGGCGCTGGGGGAAGCAGGGACCTCAGGGGGCTTCTCTTGGCTGCACCAGGCTTTCCTTTCTCAGCGCCTAAGACAATATCACAACTGTGTCCCTTCTTGGATCACAACCAAGATGCAGGAGAGCGTGTCCAGGGGGACCAGAGGCAGCTCCTGGGTCGGGAAGTGCTCCCACATCAGTATGGGCACAATGCAGCTGAGCGTGGGGAGCAGGATGGGGTGGCCGGGGCTCTCCAGGAGCCGTCGTGGTCGGTCTGTCCAGAAGGCTCAAATGCAGGCAGATATTATGTCTTAAGGCATTAATTTTAATGAACATCTGTGTAAATGAGATGCAAATCAGGCATGGCCCCAGGCCTCCCGGCAAGTTGCCAATGCAGCCCTGACAAAGGTGGGCACTTCTGGACTCATTGTGTCCAGGCTTTAATAAAGAAGATCTATTGAAGCTCTGATGGAGGCCGTGAACAGATGATTCCTGGAGCACTTTATACTTGAAACTCCCCATAGGTTTGTCCTGCAAACACCCCTCAAACTTGCCCCAAAAGGCCACAACCTCCAGCAGACCCTTAGCTTTTGGAGAACTGCCACCCATGCATTTCCTCTCTCCCTTCCAGCCCCTTTCCCAGGCCACAGAGGGACTAATCCTGGCTATGGCAGGGATGAGCCCTCTCCCGCTGTAAATGCTCTTCCTGGCCGGGTTTCTCGGAGGCAGGAGGCTGGGAAGCAGCTGTGGGATCTTGCTGGGATGGGGAAGCTTTGTTTGCAGGAGGTGTTTCGGCTCAGCGAGCGGATGCGGAGATGGGGATGGCTGCACTGAGGGGCTGAGCCCACGCTGGCTCCCGCAGCCATCAGAAGCCAGGATGACGATGTGGGGTGGGACTGGCTGAGGTAGGGACTGGTTTGGAGCACCACACTGTTGGAGGATTGTAAGAAACCCATCTGGAAGGGGCTTGAAGGGGTCTTCTAGCTTAGCTTCTAGTTTTATGGTGAGATCAAGTGCAGCTGAGAGGCATTTCTGTGGTTTGGAGTCTGTGCTTATATGGATATCCTGATGGATTGCTTCAGATAGAGCTACACTGCAGAAGGAAGAGCATGGGTTCAGCTTGTGTTAAGCTGGCAGAGCAAAGTAACCTCATCTTTAACCCCTGCTCTGCATCAGTTTAACCCAAGGCACTGTCTTCCCATTGCTGCCTCTTTGAGGAGCATCCTTTTGTATAAAAGGAGGAATCTGTGCTGTGTCTTCATGAGCATCACACATCCGAGTTGGGCTCTTCAGCAAGAGGGACAAGTGACAGCCACCAGCAAGAGCTCCTGGTAGGAGCTTCCAGGCTGGAGCATTTCTTCCCCCTCTGTTCTCTCTGCTGTCAGCTCAGGTTTCTCGGAGCTAATATTAAATGTTAATGGCTGGAATCAAATAAGCTACAGTTGAGATGGTACCAAATCGAACATCTTATGTTGATTCCAGTTAGCAAACAGCAGAATTCCCCAGGGAAGCGATTCCCTACGTACAGACGAGGGACAGAGGTTCACACAGAGACATGTAGGGGTTTTCTCCATCGTGTACTCTCAAGCATCAGCACCCCAAGACCCCAGGTTACAACCCTTCATCCCAAAGACTGGGAAACTAATGCTGTCCTTTGGATCAAGCTTGTGCTGAGAGAGGGGCTTTGGACAAGGGCCTGTAGGGACAGGCCAAGGGGAATGGCTTTAACCTGCCAGAGGGGAGACTGAGA
>JANHGB010045983.1:53240-82679 GCA_026283785.1 Coracopsis vasa | reverse complement strand
ATGGTTTAGTGTGAGGTGTCCCTGCCCATGGCAGGGAGGTTGGAACTGGATGATCTTAAGGTCCTTTCCAACCCTAATTATTCTATGATTCTACGAATCTATGAATTGGCTGAGCTGTCTCAGGATTGAATCCCCCCCTTCTGATTGGCTGAGTTGTGTGAGGATTGTGTCCTCAACTTCTGATTGGCTGAGCTATGTGAGGATCGTGTCCCTACCTTCTGATTGGCTAAGATGTGTGAGGATTGAATCTCTACACCTTAATTGGCTGAGTTGTGTGAGGATCAAATCGCCACCTTCTGATTGGCCTAGCTGGCTGAGGATTGACTCTCTACACCCTAATTGGCTGAGCTGTGTGAGGCTAGTGTCCTCACCTTATGATTGGCTGAGATGGCTGAATATTGTGCCCCCACATTCTGATTGGCTGAGAAGTGTGAGGATTGAATCCCCATATGCTGATTGGCTGAGGTGGCAGACAATTGTGTCACCAACTTCTGATTGGCTGAGATGTGTGAGGATTGAATCCCCACCTTCAGATTGGCTGAGATGTGTGAGGATCATGTTCCCACATTCTGATTGGCTGAGATGGCTGAGGATTGAATCGCTGCACCTTAATTGGCTGAGCTATGTGAGGATCAAATTCGCACCTTCCGATTGGCTGAGCTGCGTGAGGATTGTGTCCCCACCTTCTGATTGGCTGAGGTGGCTGATGATTGAATCGCTACGCCTTAAATGACTGAGCTGTGTAAGGATCGAATCCCCACATTCTGATTGGCTGAGGTGTGTGAGGATTGTTCCCCCACCTTTTCTTTGGCTGAGCTGTGTGAGGATTGAATATCTATGCTCTAATTAGCTGAACTGTGTGAGGATCGTGTTTCCACCTTCTGATTGGCTGAGCTGGCGAGGATTGAATCGCTACGCCTTAATTGGCTGAGCTGTGAGACAAGGGTGGCACAAACTCACAAAATGAAATATATGAACCTTTAAAAGCAGTTTTAAATAATGTTAAGTTTGATGGCTTTGTAAGAGTAGCAATGGAAGATTACTGAAGTGCATGATCCGCAAATAAATAGAGTACAGCTCGAGAGCATACTGAGATTTCCTGTATAAGATAAACCCTTGTAGTTGACGTAGTTTTAGGCCCTTATGACCTTAGTCCAAAATGAGTGTAAGAAAAACAGGGTGGAAAATCAGGACGTAAGGATAAGGAATATCTGGGAATAGCAGGTGTACAGGATGAGCTGCAGTTAAACTGACCCATAAGTAGAAGGACAGGGTGATTGCTGTGTCTGTGGTGTTAATAAACCAATTAAGCTGGCATAAACATCTACTGGGCGTGCTTTGAAGACTGCCAGAAGTGCTGAAGATTGTTGGAAGCAGTAAACGACCCACAAAGAGCACCACCACATTTTTGCACACATGCGGGGAACTTTCTGGAAAATGATGTAATCCATACGTAGCCTCATGAATATGTATGTATGCCCAGTGGCTCTATAAGGACGACTTGTGTAGCAATATGGGGACACACGTTAGGAGGAGCTATCCCCCGTGTCTCCCGGCGCCGCAATAAAGAATACCTGCTTGTCAACTTGAAAACTTTGTTGGTGAGTTCCTGGAGCACCAAAGAGAACTTAATTCCAACTAAAAAGCTTAAATCTCACCAGTCTTGTTAATTACAAATCCTACAGATGTTACTCAGAATCAGTATCTGAAACTCCAAGTCAATCACACTCACAAAGCTTTTTCAATGTACTATGCTAGTGTATGCTTGGATTCTCTGATGAGCTTACTGTGATGCAAAGAATAACAAGGTGGTGTGATTTACTTTTGCCAGAAGTATAGAACTCCTTTTTTCCTGGTAACTTTTCAACATTTTGGGAAAAAAAAAAAAAAGGCATGGACTTTATTTATTTAAAAATTAATAAAATACGTTTTTCTGCTTTCAGATGCTCTGGCCATCTAAACTTATTTTGTCACCTTTAAAAGGTTTTGGATTTATAAAAAAGTAGTGGATGGAAAGGCAGTTACCACATCGCCTTATATTAGATGACTGCAGTTAACACCTACTCGGTACTCAGCCAGTCAAGCTGCAGTTGAATAAAGGAACACAATGAAGGAATAGGAATAGCTCTGAAAGAAAACTCATATAAAATTGAAAGAAGCCAGACAACTAAGAAGAGAAACTGCTTTCCAACTGGTTCTGGCTATCTACCTGCATTCTTTGAGAGTTGTATAGTAGACTTGGAATGAAATGTCTTGCTCACAAACTATAGCCTTTTTTCACAGTGATTTTGGCTCATACTGTGTGTCATATTTACATAAATAGTGTTAACTAGTATAACTCTCACTATAAATATATAAACATCACCATCCCCAAAGCCATCTTCTGCAGCCCAAGAATCCCCAATACTCTGCTGAAGTAGATTTATTTGACTGCACACAATGAAAGCCCTTCTCTACAAGCCATGGGAGCTCTTAGATCATTATTTTCCAGAGGAACAGAAAATGAAATAAATTGCATTTCAGTACAAAGAAAAAAAAAAGCATTTAATTGAATAGTCAGTTGAGATCAGATGAATTAATGTCATCCCTGAAGCTATGGAAGAGCCAGAGGAAAGTGTTATTTACCTTGCCGGAGATAGTAAATCACAAGATTCAGTCTTGCCTCGGGAATAACATCAACCAGAGGAGGCAGGACCTGCAAAGCCCCTTCTCCTCCTCGGAACACCACCTGCAGAGAAAAGCAGCATATTGATAACTGTGTTATCAAAACCTTGTCTGTGATCTCTTAATTCAAGGAAATTAATCCTGAAATTCCTGTATTCAAAATAGCAAAAGGGCAGTGGTACTGACATTACCATATTCCCTGCTTTAATATAGCCATAGAATTATGCTGTGTGACAATCTTTATTCTGAAGAATATAAAGTACTTAATCCATCAGTAAAGAATAACTTATTCCAGCTTTTAGCAACTCAAAGCAGTGATACATTATATATCAAAGATTTTAAAGAATAATATGGTCTCAGAAAAGAGTGAGGGGAATACATACAGAATTACAATTTGCTTATGAAGTATTCATATGGAAAAATTAGGCTAACAACTTTGCATTTATTTAGAATGTGACAAGATCCTAAATTGGTTAGGAGAAGTCAATTATACTCCAGTTTCACATGACAGTTCCTCCAACAGAATCTAACATACTTATTCAGTAAACCACTGGCAAAAAGACAGAAATTCAAAATAAATAATGTTGACTTACAAAAGCTCAGTTGGAAAGCAGTTTTAACTCTTGGGGGAAAAAGTGTTAGCTTGTTGTGACTACTCTTGAAAAAAGACAAAGCAAGCAACTTCTCATCGTTAAATAAAAGCAATCTACTGTTAGGGGTTGATCAGCAAATAATACCACTGCAGGGAAAATTAACAGGTGATTAACAACCTTTTAACTACAGAACACACAGCAGTGTGCTGAACACTGAAGCTTTTTCCCTGCAACTCCTTCTTAAGTACTTTGAGGATGAAGACCACTTTCTCTGAGTTATCTTAATTCCACTAATCTTAATTCCACTCACATTGTTTTTGTACTAAGAATTCAGAGTCATGCATTCTGACTTGTTCCTACAGTGTCCTTATTGACTGGGTTCCACAAAATATCTTGCAAAGGTATTATTACAGGACATAAATTATTTTAATATGCTTTCGGGGTTAAAAACAACAGCATTATCATTTTCTTGACACAGTCTCAAACTGACAGGAAAAAAAGCTATGGATAAAAAATACACTTGATGGCGCATTGATTATATAGGTAGGATGTCTGGAGTGGGATTTACGTGGCAGCAGAGATTCAATTGGGTCTGCAAGTCCCAAAATGTTCCATTTTATGAATCATCAAGAAAAGCTCTGCAAGTAAGTGTAGTTCATATTAAATCCAAGAAATACATTACTCACCAGATTGTGCTTAATGAGCTCTTTGCCAAACTCAAATGATGATGAAGCACTCTCTGTCAAGTTCTTGAGCTCTGCCTGGAATTACATATATTCCAAAATTTTAACACGAGCATAAATGGAGTTTCCTATGAGCCTGACAGAAAGACATCTCCTGCAGTGCTGGATCACTGGAAGGTTTTTGCCTTCCCAGTTTTATGTAATGTTTCAGCAATTGGGTAATATATATAGACACAACGTCATAAGTAGGAAAAGTATAAGACTACTGGGCACACATGTGGACAGATGGCTTAACACCAGGAAAACTGACAGAGGTGACATTCCTAAGAGGACACAATGACAAAATAAGGACCTCTATCAACATTACTGATTAAGACAGATAAGAAAAAGACCTCAAAACTGTACAGAATCTTGAACTAAAATAAAAGTGAACTGAAGGGCTGTCCAATAGATACCTCAGCAGCCTTCCCATTGTAAAGGCGGAAATGGTTACAAGCCTTAAGGTTAAGAGCAATGGTGCTGTCAGGAACTTGCTGAAGATAAACAGCTAGCACTTCCTGTGATACATCATAGTAATCCAGTTTGTAATAGCATAGGGCCACATATACATTCAAGGCCAGGTATTCCCTGTGGGAAAGAGGATTAAAGACAACATTTAAATTCCACCACAAAGTTATACTACAGAACATGACAATCAGTGATAAAGCTCTCACATGTCTATACATCTTTTACAAGCATGTCAAATCACAGAATCACCAAATCAACTAGATTGGAAAAGACCCTTAAGATCATCTAGTCAAGTCCAACCATTACCCGAGGACTGCCAAGAGCACCACTAAACCATATCACTGAGGGCCTCATCTACATGGTTTGTGAACACTTCCAGAGATGGTGATTCCACCACTTCCCTGGGCAGCCTGTTCCAAAGCCTGACCACCCTCTCTGTGAAGAAATTTTTCCTAATATCCAGTCTAAGCCTACCCTCAGCTTGAGGCCATTTCTTCTTGACCGTTAGCTTGTTACTTGGGTGAAGGGACCAACCCGCACCTCACTACAATCTCCTTTCAGGTAGTTGTAGGGAGTGACAAGGTCGCCCCTGAACCTTCTCTTCTACAGACTAAACAACTCCAGTTCCCTCAGCCGTTCCTCATAAGACTTATTCTCCAGACCCTTCACCAGCTTTGTTGCCCTTCTCTATACCCGCTCCACCACTTCAATGTCTTTTTTGTAGTGAGAAGAATGGAACTGAATTTGAGGATATAGGAGCTGAACAGGATTCGAGGTGCGGCCTCACCAGTGTTGAGTACAGAGGGATAATCACTGCCCTGGCCCTGCTGGCCACACTATTTCTGATGCTGTTGGCCTTCTTGGCTGCCTGGGCACAAGCTGGCTCATGTTCAGCAGCTGTCAACCAGCACCCCAGGTCCTTTTCCATGAGCAGCTTTCCAGCCACTCTTCCCCAAGCCTGAATCATTGCATGAGGTTGTTGTGGCTCAAATGCAGTACCCGGCACTTTGTCTTGTTGAACTTCATATCACTGGCCACAGCCCATCAATCCAGCCTGTCCAGATCCCTCTGCAGAGCCTTCCCATTCTTCAGCAGATCAACATTCCCACCCAACCTAGTATAGTCCACAAATTTACTGAGGGTACCCTTGATCCCTTCATCCAGATTATCAACGAAGATATTAAACAACACTGGTCCTAACATCGAGCCCTGAGGGACACCACTAGTGACAGGCCGCCAACTAGATGTGATGCCATTTACCCCCACTCTTTGGGCTCGACCATCCAGCCAGTTTCCAACCCAGCAAAGAACCCACCTATCCAGGCCATGCTTTATTATCTTTTATGGCAGTGGCCAGATTTAGCTCCACCTGTGCTTGCACCTTTCTTTTTCTCTACATAACCTAACAATATCCTTATACTTTTCATGGGTTAACTGTCCCTTCTTCCACAGGTGATAAATTTTCTTTTCTTTCCTGAGTTTCAGCAATATCTCCCTGTTCAGCCAGGCTGGTGTCTTCCCCACAGGTTTGATTTTCAGCACATAGGGATCATGTGCTCCCACACCTTAAGGATTTCATTCTTGAAGATCATCCAACCTTCCTGGACCCCTTTGTCCTTCAGTAATGTTTCCCAAGGAATTCTGCCAAACAGCATCCTAAACAGGCCAGTCAGCCCCCTGGAAGTTGAAGGTGAAGGTTCTGCTGACCTTCTTTCTGACTTCTCCAAGGACTGAAAATTCAGTCATTTCTTGATCACTTTGCTTCTAACCATCACATCACCCACCAATCCTTCTCTGTTTGCGAACAGCAAATCCAGGCAGGCATCTCCCCTAGTTGGCTCAGTAACCAGCTGGATTAGGAAGTTATCTTCCACACTTCCCAAGAACCTCCTGGATTGCTTCTTCTCTGCTGTGTTGTACTTCCAGCAAACATCTGGTAGGTTGAAGTCCCCACAAGAACAAGGGCAAGAGATCTTGAAACTTCTTCCAGTTGCTTGAAGAACACTTCATCTGTAGCTTCATCCTGGCTGGGATATCTCCTGGGATATCTGGGGTAACTCCTACCAGGATATCAGCTTGGTTGGCCTTCTCCCTGATCTTCACCCATAAATGTTCAGCCTTCTCACTCACCACCTCGAGTTCAAGGCTGTCAATGCACTTCCTGACATACAATGCAACCCCACCACCTCTTTTTCCTTGCTTATCCTTTTTGAAGAGCCTAAACTGGGGTTTCCGAGAAATGCTTAGAGTTATAAGAGCTCTAGCTGTCAGCTAAGATTGCACAGATTCAGATTTGCATTAGTGTTTTCAACGGCAGCTACTGCAGCTTTAAAGAATTATCTGTAAAACTTTTGGTTTGCAAATTGGGGAAATGGTGGCAACTTTACAGTAAGAAAATGCACAGAAGACAAGCACTATTTGGCCTGACAGAACAGGATTTTCTATGCAAATACATTTAATATGCACATAGAAGTTTGAAAATATTTTAATGGATCTTATTATCTTATATCAAGTACAATTATTTCATAAAATCCTTGCCATTACAAGCTATCAAGCCAGAAGAACTAGACACAAAAGATAGACAGGCATTTGTGGAAACAATAAAAGTGTAACTGTTGTAAAGGTTACTTGTTTAGCTTTGAGTGTTTCTTTCTATGGGTCTTGGAAGTTAAAAATTCTCTTCCCTGAGCATTACACAACATATATACACACATTATCACGGACATCTCTAAAGCATTCAAATGGAAAAAAGATAGCTATGTATCCTGGGACAGCAGTTTCTATTTTACTAAACAATTATTTAGCCACTTAAGAATTCAATTTGTTACTTGTTAAATTCCAAATTAAAAACTTGCAGAATATGATAGGAAAAACATCAGCAAGTGTCATAGCAGGAAAACGGGTAATGGGTTTAAACTTAAACAGGGGAAGTTCAGGTTAGATATAAGGAAGAAGTTCTTTACTGTGAGGATGGTGAGGTACTGGAACAGGTGGCCCAAAGAAGCGGTAAATGCTCCATCCCTGGCATTGTTCAAGGCCTGGTTGAACAGAGCCTTGGGCCACATGGTCTAGTGTGAGGCATCCCTGCCTAGGGCAGGAGAGATGGAACTAGATGATTTTAAGGTCCTTTCCATCCCAAACCATTCTATGATTCTATGCTAAACAGAAATTGAAAGAATTTCAGACTTAAAGAAATACAAGGGACTCTCCACACAAAAACTAAGAACTGAACCCGTCTTAGAAAGCCTAAGAGGTAAAGAAGTCAGTAACCACAAACAAGGGTCACCAGACTGGCCATAACAGGGGGGAAAATAAAAAGACAAAGCAGGTACATAACCATATATCATTTCAGAAGTAAGTAACAAAATAAAAAAAAATAAATCTCAGAATTAATTACAAAAAATATCACTTAAAGAAAGCAAAAGAGAGCAGACTTTTTCTAAACATATATTTTTCAATAATGCTTTGCAATGAACAAAATTGAGGGGTTTGCAACTTGTGTGCATTTTGTGGTGGGAAAGGGACATAGTGATTGGGAAAATTCCCTACTTTCAGAAACCAAGCAGCTAAATAGAATTCAAATACCAACAGCATCAGAGAAATTGCAATAAGGTTCAGAGTAAAGATGCCCACCGATTATCAAGAAGAATGCGTTTGTAGATATCAATAGCTTCTTGGTAATGGGACCGCATGTAGTGGATAGATGCCAAGCTAAGCTGATCTTCTGTAATGTCCTGCAGATTCTGGTGAGAGCTCATCAGTTTCCTCTCATCACTGAACTAAAAAGAATGTGACATATTGTCAGAAGAGTTCAGTGAGAAAAACATTTTAATTAGCTGGATTAGTTTTGTCCTTGCTGGCAAACAGCAGGTGATTAATACTAAACATCTGGAAAACCTCTGTTATTTTAAAGTTAATTTAACCAGTGGAGAAAGCAAATATTAGAGAAGGCAGACCAGTTAAAACTAGATAAATGTAAGGCTGAAAACTAAGTAGACATTTTCCTTTAAAGTGTGATTTATACATAATTACATGTCACATGCCTTGGTGGATAAGAGAGAAAGAGCTAAATTATTTCACAAACAGAATTTCACAACACAAGATTTTACTGTTATTATGTGAGCCAGCAGAAATTTTACTGTTTGCAGATCCAAATCTTATTTCTCATGGATAGCACAAAAATTCAAGACTTGCCAACACACAAGCACTGATTTTCACAAGACTTATTTACAGCATTAAATCTCTTTCATTAGCTTCTTAAAATTCCAGTTTCTTTAACTAAATGGTTTATTTTTAAAGGATTGCTGAATAGCACATAACATGCACACAAGGATAAAATCAAGGAATAGAGTTAAACATACCCATTATATTTCTATTACAATAGTAAAGGTGAGGCTATTCACCTAATTACTCCACTCAAATCAGTTATTCCAGTGCTTCCCTTTGCCGATTCAACAGTAATCATGAATTCTTTCACCCACAAAATATTATGTATTTGGTTTTTGTCTATCTTTCAGGTTTTCTTCAAATCCTTTTCCTCCCTCTTTGAGTCAGTCACAAAATGATACCCCAGCATAAAGGCAAGAGAAGCTGCTGAAGAGAACTAAAGGCAATGAGCTTCAGTTTTGCAAACCCCTTTGCATTCCAAAGACTAACCAAATGAACTAATAATTACTCAACTTCTCTTTATCACAAACATCAGTGTCAGCACTACTAGAAAAATGTTTTAAGATTTCTCTCTTAACAAAGATTTAAGTAAAGAGAATCTGATGTCAAAGCTAACATTCAGGATTTATACTTCCTTCCAACTCAGTCTTTTCAGTAGCACAATACTTGTTAAGTATAATACAACCCCAAATGTAAGGGAATATAGCTATGTGTGGTAAATGAAATAAGCATTTAAGTCTTGTTGAAATTAATGTAAATTTCATGCTATAACCAATGTAACTTCTTGGATACTGAATGACTTAGGAGGATCAGCAACAGCATACAGACCACTTTGGTCAAACTGCTAAATATAAGGCAGCTGCAACTTACAAAAACTTGGTACATAGAAGAAGAAAAATAGTGGCTTATACATTTCTGATTCTGTTTGAGTTCCAGGTTTCTTGTGATCAAAAATACCATAAGGTTCCTGTTGTATTACTTATATGAAGTGTGTTGGTAAGACCTTCCTTAGATACATGCTAAGATCATGTTTTCACACTCGCTTTCTCATCCACATTTTAATACAGAAGGGTGGTTATGGAAAATGTTCGTTCTCTTGCTCTCACAGACATTTTAATTATTCTGCCAGGTTGCCAGTATAAATTGCATATTATCAAATTGAAAAGAAAACAAACAAAGCAGGAGTGAATAAAAGACATCATACCTTATGTGCCAGGTGAAAGAGTAAACGGTTCTGAAGACGACTCTTAGGTGCTGAAAGGAAAATTCAGTAATTATCACTGCACAGAACTCAAGCTGTTTCTTATTTTTAACTTTCTTTCTCAACAGACATGCATTCACCCATATTCTTTCATTAACTAGCCCAAGTACAGTTCTTCACTGATGCAACTTTTGTAGGTCATGCCCCATGGCAGGTTCTACCAGTTTTACAGTGGTTTAAAGGCCTTCCTGCTTTCTATCTTCATTCCCTGACCATTTCTTTTTAAATCTCTTGAAAATAACTTTTCATTGGCCTCTGTCTTCCTTTAAACATTTCATTGGCCTCTGCCTGCCTTTAAACATTTAGGAATTGCACTATCATTTCCCTGCAGGGCTATCTGGATACTTGTGGGGTTTTTTGTGACACATAGCACAGCATCTTTTAGAGAATAAAAAGCAGCAACAGATAAACTCATAATCAAGGCTCCTTCTACAATGTGTCAAATTTAAAATAAGTTGTGATTCATAATTTTAGGAATCTTGTCAACTTCCAGCATTTTGTAAAACCTATTGCTGCTATCATTTTGTTATGTACGCACATCATATTATGCTCAGCTAAGATTCAAACTAAGATATGGAAAGAGATTTAAGGGAGACATATCCTTTCTAAAGCCCCTGAAGTTCATGAAATTTCTTGCTGAAGCAGGACTAGAAATTCCATTTAACTCACTCCGTATGATACAAATTGTTAGCTGTAGAGCTTCAAGTCACTAGAGAGAGCCTTGTGCTTCACTGAGAGTGACAAAGGTCCTCGTCCAACAGAGCTATTAATTTCTTTTGCAAGTAATCTCTCAAAAAGCTTTCCCTTGTTTCCTGTATTTTCTTTAGCCTATTCAGCTAATGAGCACTCTCATTCTTGCTCAGACCAACCAGCTGGCAACCTATGTTTCAATAGCAAGGATGAACATGGAATCTTTCAAAAAGCAGAATGACTTACTGTGTTTATGAAGCCACAAAAGTTGCAGAGTTAGCAAAGCAATGGCCTGTAACACAAGGCTGTAATTCTTCTGACATCCTAAACCATGAAAGAGGGCTCAAACCACCAAAACCTCTTCCCTCTGCCCTCCCAAGATGGAATTTTCTAGTAATAAGTTAGGTTTGGGTTTTTTTTAAGCATGTAGGGACAGATTTTTCAGGCTTCTTACTCCTTCTCCACATAGGAAAAACACCCTTTGTAACAGTGGACATTGCCAAAACCCAGGCCATTCTCATCAGGCTTGTGGTGTAAGCCTGCCCACATACTTCTGATAGGTACAGCAATTCTTTCTCTCATTTCCTCCTTCCCAAGCTGTGTTATTTAACCACGTTACTAGAAAAAGAGGACAGAGAGTTGTATCTTTTAACAACTACTACAACAAATATGTCCTAAAAAAGCCAAGGTGGTATGAGGGCGCACTCACAAAGCCACATCTTAACAACAGAGCATCAAGTTTTTAAGAAGTTAAATGGCCTGCAATCTAGGATAAAAAAATGGGAATTTTCATTAGCCTAATTATTAAAGAACAGAAAGGGTTTTTTCTGATCTACAATCAATATTGTATAAGCAACAGTAGCAACAGTATAGTTAGAATGTACTATTGTGTCAGAAATTCTTTCATTCACTGAGTTAGAAAGTTAAGGTACCTTAATTTAAATGCATGTTCTTCAAAATGTTGTTGGTAATGATAGTGTGGCAACTCTGCATGTGCCCCAGCATTAATTGATAGGTTTTAATATCAAAGCTTAGAAGGGTTGCACATGGACCCCACATGTGCTTTTGTGTGAAATTTAAACCAACCACAACCACCCCTCACAATTTAAAACATTTGGTCATCAAAGACTCCAAAAATATAAGCAGGACAGATTGTGGGATTTACACTGAAAATAACGTATTTTATAATCACAGTGCTATGGGTAAAGACACTTTTTTTTTTTTTTTTTTTGAGTGGGTTTTAGCATTAATTTTGCTGTGAAAATTGTAACTTGCAAGCAATATTCCCTCAAGAATCTAAACCAAGGAATTCTTGTTTCACTGGTCAACCAATGACTGCAGTGCTGCCTTCTCAGACCTGGCATCTGATCTGACATTAAAATTATTATTTACTTCTTGGCAAAAACTGAAGTATTAGTCCATGTTATTCTACACCTAAAACCAGGCAAAAGATGAAACCTGAGTACTGATGGTGGGCATGGATATACGGGGGAAGAAAAAATGTTCTCTGTCAATATGATATTATATGATACTATCCATCTGATAGTCTTTAAAATAAGACACTTAATGTCAGCCAAAGAAGGAGAGGGCAAAAAACAAAAGAAAAAAACCAGTCCTGTTGATATAGTAAGCAGAGCCATGGAAACATTAAATATCAGGAGATTCTTTTCTACCAGTGCCAAATGCATTTTTTGAGGAAGACAAGGAAACATATGAATAAGATTAGTTTCCAGAAAGAATTTGGTTATGAATATTGGATAAAGCTGTTGTCAATCACCGAAGCAGGAGGTGATACAACTGCCTCATCAGAGATAATGACTTTTAAGGGACATTAGGCTTGTTCTTTCACTACTCTTTGCTGCTACTGAATTTCATCGTTGCTGATGTATTGACGCCACAAGGAAGCACAATCTTTTCCTATCCTACTTTTTCAAGAAGATGATTGTAAATTATTACTTTTTTATCAGTACTAAGCAATCTAGTGATCATAACAAACATGATGACAATGCTGCATGGCAATAAACTGGACCCTGCTCCAAATCTAGTATTGTCTTTGTGCTAAAGACATGACTGAAATAGCTAAATAGAACATATCTCTTTCAAGCTAGGAAACACATCAATATTCCCACACTAGAATTTTTGTCATAATCAGTGCTGATGTTCCAGGCACTAAAGTCATAGTTGACATTGATCTTAAAAGTTTTCTGTATAGTTTTATATGCTGACACTGAACAGGTACCCAGTGAAGTATTTGTAAAAGTATAATGAACAGAATACAGTTATCTTCACTAATTACTAAACAAAAAGTTAAGTTCACTAGAAATGACAGCTCAGACTCCTTGTGGGTTCCATTTTGCTGCCACAGGCAGTAAGAAGATGATGAAACACAGTAATGGACAATGTGGCATTTGTGCCCTCTTGTAAAAGTGCAAGGCAATGCTGGTCATGCATCCAGTATTAACAAATCCCATCTAGCAGATGTAATGCATATGCTGTAGCAGCACTTCACACATTAACAGACATAAAAGACATCTTATACATAGCAGGAGCTGGTAGGAATGAAACAGGGTTAAAAAGGCTCCAGCCTGACAGCACAGAAAATAGCACCAGAGGGAATATTATTCTCCTGTCCCTGAGAAACAACACCCTGCTCACCTGAATACAGCAGTTGAATGAAGCCCTCTGTGCCTCAGAACCACAGTTTCACTGGTGGAAGGAATATGCAAGGGTATGGGAAAAATGTTTGGAAAAACCAGGGTGAGGCAGCGAGGTTCACACTTACACACATTTGAATAGCTCGACTGTTTAGAATTTTCTTGAATGAAATTTACAGAGGACATTCACTGAAATTTTCCCATTCCCAAAATACATAAAAGCTAGTTCAGCTATGTCCAGTTACTTGGCAATATATACACATTTCATTTCAGTCATGCCTAAGCACAGGAAGTTAAAGCTCACTGAAGCAAACACTATCAATTATTACTGTTCCGTAGCTTTCACAATACTTTAAAAAGAAAGCAAGAAAAAAGGGTTAGTCATTTTTAAAGTTTAAATATGTATAAGTTGATATTTTCACTTACACACTTTGAGAGTTCCATATATCTAAATCTGCTGGTTCAAAACCACAGCTAAATGCAATGAAAACAAATTACTGCTCTCAAGCAGCTTTTCCATGCCCGCTTGTAACTGCACATTTTCACTGGTGACAACTCTCTGACACCTGGCAAACATTAGTACATGCATAAGCAAAACTGGTTTGGAAAATGTCATTGCTCTCACTAGCCCATTTCTGTTCTGCTTTTGTACAACATTGCTCCTTCCAGTATAGGCTGTGAAATGAGAAGTATCTCTGTTCAGTTAAACCGCATTCAGATCTGACACATGCAGAGTTGTGAAGAAGTAATGTAATTACAAGGTTTGCCCATTAAAAATTAGAAGTGAGGAAAAAAAAGAAAAAAAAATTCCCAAAACTACATACAACTTTAATGACTGGTTGAGCAATATAACTCTGTCTGCACATGAATCTTTAATTTAATTGTAAAATTCTGTTTATTCAAAAAAGACTGCTTTTCATAACAGAGTTAACTGCAGCCCCACTTATGTACATTTTGTGGCTTAAAAGAACAGCTAGTTCTTGTGTTTTTCTTAATGCAGTGCTAGCCAATGGCTTCTGAGAGCACTATGCAGGCTTCTAAACACTAGGATCAGTTGCCAGGATCACCATGCAAATGTGCCAGGTTAAGTTTCTACTCCTTATCCTTTGCAAGACACATAAACTGTAAATGCACCATAAGGTTATTTGGTTTTATAATTAAAAAAAAAAAAATGTATTCATTATTACTTATTAAACCAAGATGAAGACTTTCAGCCTCATTCTCCCAAGGCTAGAAGGGCTATCACACACATGGAAAACACGTTCAGCCAACGTATGACAGCAGAGAGGCAGAAGGATTAAACAAAACATCACTTGGCAGCTTCACTACGGGATGACTATGAAACAACAGTAGCTGCCTTGAAGTAACTCAACCCTAGATACAGGAACATTAACAACTGCAATATAAGAGGACAGCAGGGAAAAAGGAGAAGCCAGAAATATATGAAAGGAATTTGGAAGAAAGCCTAGAGGAGGTAAAGTACAACTGTAATGAAAAACTTTCAAAGAAAGATTTTTCTTTATTGCCTTTTTGCTCTACTTCTGAGGTTATATTTGCATTAATTCTGGTTTATGACTTCTGATATACAGATTTATACTTTCCTGAGAGAATGTACCATGAAGTTTTAATTAAGTAACGACAAGCTAAAAGAATACATATATTACAAAACAAATGTAAAACTTTGCTCTACAAGAGACTGTGGACTATATGTCTCGTATGAAATGCAATAATTACCTTATGTCTTTTAATGCTAATTTCCTAATTTTTAAGTATCCTGCATGTTTCTCCTCACACAGTTAACAATAATTTTCTTAAGCAACAGCAACAGTACATGGCAAGAAGGAGCTTCTATTTGATTTCTAGATATTTACATGTTTGTGTAGAAGATTTATTACAGAAAGCTAGCTGACAATTATGTTCCCTTTCACAGAGAGATTCCATCACTGTAGTAATTTAGAATTATAGCTGAAAATAAATTATTTCTCCCACATTTGCTTTAACATTATGCTACCTTCAGGATCTTAACATAACTGCAGAAATAAACAGCAAGTACTATGCAAGATTTTAGGCAAAATAATCCCAAAATAACAAAGATAAGCAGCCCAACACTAACACTATCATTCAAGGCAGTACTGGATAAATGGTATTCTTCTAGAGACTTCACCTGTTGTGTCTATATCCAATGAAATATTTTGCTTCTTTAGGATCTTTGCAAAATCATGTAAGAGGTCTCAAGATGTTATGGCCTCAGCTGTCAATAATATATTACAAACAGCCATCATTGATGCAATCCTGAGATGTTAAAGAAAACCTAGAAGAGGATCTGTCTGTCTTGAGTGAAAAGAAAACCATTCAACCTCAATGTAGAAAGACTGAAATGATGGGAGTTGGAAGGGGAATATATAAGACTTTGAAGCCTTCAATGGAGAAATGACAAGTGCTACAAATCTTCAGATGTCTATCTCCTCACCAAGCTTAAGTAGCCAGAAATCATCAGTGTTATAGTACGCACAAAAAAGTTTTAGCACTTCACTAAAAAAAAACGTGGCATGCTGTCCTTAAACAATTACATAAAATCAGGACTAGCATGAGCACTCAGTTACTCCCTGTTCCCTCCCTCAGCTACACTCTCTACATCTTACACTCCTTTCTTAATATTCTTGCCTTTGCCTCCAGCACCCAAGTACCACTAACTGCACCTCTTATCCTACCACTCACCATAAACTAACTCACAGTTAATAAAGGTGCATGTCCCGCTGTGTATCTGTCACCTCTAAAATAGATTACTGTAATTCATATGATGTGAAGCTGATGACAATGACTCCAACAGGTATAGGGTGCAGTTGCTTGCTTCCCCCATGGTTTAAGTCTCATGACACCTCAAGCTGTATTGCCCTAGTATTTTCAGATTCCAGTTCAAGTCCTATATTGTAATCTCTAAAGATCAAATTTGTGGTACATTAAAAATTAAATTATTTGTGAATATTAGAATTTTACACACCTCTTGAAGAATACAGATCACAAAGCTCTGTGAATTTTTATAGTTACATACAAAACATTCCAGTGTTTTCTTTCCAAACAGCATGGTCTTCCAGAGGATTTAAAGGGATACTACAAAACTGTCCTTTTTGAAGTTACTCCTCCACAGGAGCAGAAAGTACAGTTATTTTCTCCCTATCCTATTTTCAGCCCAAGACTAGAAGACTAAGGACAGAAAGAAAGAAAGGAGAAAATCTGTAAGTTTTATCCTGCAAAGGCAAGAGTCAGAAGCTGAATGAGGTATCATTACTATTAATTCTATTTAGAAAGCATCAGGATACTTATGGCTATGGAATACAATATACAACACAAAGATAAAAAGAAAGTGATGGGTAACAATTAAACTGCAGAGACATTTTTAGGCAGTAAAAACTGCCCTGGAATCAAATTTCATTCCTCTTCTTTAAAATATCCCATTCAGATTAAAGTAGAAATGTAACAATGTGACTGCAGTGAACTCCGCATCTTGAAGAATCACATACCCAATATCTGATTTATGAGGCGACAAGACCACCTACTAAGTCACTCAAACTATGTAAACAGAGCTTTTGTCCACATCAGGGATAATGCTGAACTCTCTCAGCTCCACATTTTGTGCTAATTTCATTTGCCTAATTAGCTTCATCTGCACTGGCTCAGAGACGTTAAATAAGTCAAAAGAAAAGTAACTTATTGCTGCTGGTCAGCACATGCTAAGTTTCGTATTTAGAAATTAATAAGATAATTTATTTTCCAGATGCTTCTTTTCAGTTCCAGCTGCTCCACCTGCCCACAGTATTTTTAGGAACCAAACTGCCATAAAAGTCTCCTGTTAAATGGAAACAAACAAACACACAAAAAAGAGCGTACCCAACTTTGCTCAAAAGTGTCCTTCCTTTATTCCTATATATATAAAAAAGCATTAGATACTTTGTCTGGAAATCACTTTAAGTGTTCAAGTCCACGAGTAGTCCTTTCCATCAGAGACATACATCTTACCTTTCAAGGCTGCTTGTTCAGCTTGTGTATACATTCCCAGAAAGAAATATGTGCAGGCAAGGTTCACCCAAACATCTGGATTGCAAGCTGGTTGTTTGGTTAAGGCCTCATATTCCTGTAACAGAACAGAGGATTGATTTTTAAAAAATGCTTAATAGCACAGACTTGTGTTAAATATCATCTTTATACCATATTTCTTTCACCATTTTACAATGTATCATTAAGTTCTTGAGATTAAATGACATATTCTCAAGTTCACTGCAGTTCTAACAATGAAACTATTACATTTTAACCTATGTCCCTAGCTGTTTTTTGTTTACAGCAATAAGAACAAAAAAAAAGGAACAAGCAGCACTATAAATCTTCACTGTATGAGCATTAATTCTGTCAATACTAAAATTATAAATATATAAAAATACAATAGAAATAATTGTATACAAGTGTATATATAAAAATATATATTTATAAATTTATATATATAAATATATATTATATATAAATCTTTGTATTTATAAAAGATTAATGTATTAAATTTATAAAGGCATCAAAATAACCAACTTTTCTGCAGTCTTTTCTGATGCTTTCCTAAGTTCTCCTCCAGTCAAAGCCTGGGAGCTATAAATGCCAGGGAAATCTCTTTGTGAATATTTACTGGAGCAAGTGCTAAAACATGCTTTTATAAACCTGTAGGTAGTGTCTTAGCATAGATTAAAACAGTGATCTCCAAAGTGGAGTGTATGCAACAATGCACCCCAGCAGCGGTGCAAGACAATACTATTGTGTGTGGGAAGAATTTTGTTGGTACCATTAATAACTAAAATAAATATTTTAAAAATAGTGTTTATTTAATCTTTACCTCGTATTTTTAAATTTCTACTTTGTGTATTTTTACAATTACATGTTAGTAGAGTACAGGTATGTATATTGGGTGGGTGTGTTCAAAACTTTTTGCTGATGGGATGCATGACCAAAATTGTTTGGAAACCACTGCATTAAAATACAAACCTACAAATCAATATCGTGCAAATTCAAAATTTCCTAATAGATATAATTAAATATTACTAAACTGTGCATAACTTCACCATTTCCCATTTTAAGATTTACAGCCAATAGCAATAGAAAACCAGTAGATACCATATTCTGATATCTTACACATTCACATTCATTACATATCCCTTAATATTGCCACACAGACTGCTTCATTTCTTGCTCTTTGTGGAACATAAACACTTAACAGATGAATCCTTCAATCTAATTTTTTTTTTTTTAAATCAAAAAACCCTCAACTTTGCAGCTACAGAATAGTGACATTCCTGAAGACTTTTTTTCCCCTCTGTCGGGTTTCTGTTTAATTACTAGGGAGCACCATCCCAGTGAAAGTGCTGCTGGTGCTCCTGCTCTCCATTCGGCCATATCCAACCAGCAACGTAAGGCAAAGCAAGCAGGGTCATGCAAAGTTCTCACCAGACCTGAAAGAATGCCATCTGCATACTCTCAATCACCATCAGGCTCTCATCCCTCCCAGCAACACAACCACCTTGCCAACTGTACTCTTTTCTCCAAACATATGAATTTGAATTTCCCTCTGCCTAGGAAGAATTTACCAGGTTGTGCTGCTATGGATAGAAAACTTCTTAACTCTTGGGGAAAGGCACAGACGTAACAATTAGCACCAGATAAAATAAGCTATGCCCAAAGGTCAGTGAATTCCAAGAAAAGAAATATGCTGACAACAATAAACTTTTTAGTTTGCAAGCATAAAGACATTTTTTTTCCTGTTCCCAAGTAGAAGTAAACTGCACTCTAAAACAGAGAAGATATTAGTAAGGTATGCTCTTAAAAGCCAGCTGAGTCTTGCTAGTACTTCAGGGACTAACTGTCCTTCAAGAAGATTTAAAATAAATAACAAAAAACAACCAACCAAACCAAAATATTTACATAGAGGCCAATCTTTCCTACTAAGGCCAGTTCAATCTTGATATAGGTCTGTCACAGAGCTCTAAGAGACAGGCCACTGCTGTTTACTGGGACCATCTGGAATCTTTCAAAACCGGTCCAGATGAAATGTACCCAAAGGTCTCTTTTGACTATAGGTTCAGGCAGATTAATTAGAAAAGACAAAGTGCATAAACACATGTCATGTTCTGGCTTGGCCATTCAAAGCAAGCAATAAATAAAGAGTGCTCTAGAAGTACCAAAGTGAATCTGTGGAAACACAGTAAATAAAAATTAGGATTATTAGTGCTACTTACCCTGCAGCTCTGGGCCATTAGCCCAGACTATGTGCTGTTGCCCCTTTCCTCACTAAAAGACATTCAACACCAGTCTCTCGAGGACTACTTCACAAGTACCTTCACTCTCCTCTCCAAAAACCCAACAAACTCAAACTAAATACTCCAAAAGCTTTCCCAGCAGTCAACCTGTGACATATTTTTGCCAACCAGGAGCATAACAACTTCTTGCTATTTCAACCTCCTGCAGCTCTCATGCCTTTCACAAGACACATGCACTTTTCCTCACAAGCAGGCTGCCAGATTTATTGCCTACAACTGTGGACACCTACTGACAATGCTGTGGCCAGCAGGATTCTGCTCCGTGTCCTTATTCCTTGTCTGCCCATAAACACATATCTTGAAGAGCCAATAACAGGCCAACCTATAGAGCTGCCCCACAAGTGCTCAAAGGAGGTGTGGAGATACTCATCGTAACCTGGCTATGTCAGAGAAGCCTAGAAAACTTCACCAAGCCAAAAATTAATCTTTTATTTCCTAGCTTCATCTCTCAGGAACTTGAGTGTACCTGTATTCTCACACTTCTCATGGAAGTACTCAAGCAAGACCTGATTCTGTTCATGGATGAACCATTACTCTAGTACAGCCCCGTTCCTTTCCTGATTTACTATTTGACTGAAATTATCCTAAGGGTAGGCAGGAAGTCCAGTCCAGGGAAGAGCGGAATGACTCCTGAGTCTCCTTTAGGAAGGAGGCAGCAGACAGAATCACAGAACGGTCTGGGCTAGAAAAGACCTTAAAGATCATCTGGTTCCAACCCCCCTGCCATGAGCAGGGACACCTTCCACCAGACCAGGTTGCACCAAGCCACATCTAACCTGGCCTTGAACGCTGCCAGGGATGGGGCAGCCACAGCTTCTCTGGGCAAACTGTTCCAGTGTCTCACCATCCTCATAGTGAAGAATTTTTCTGCTAATGTCTAACCTAAATCTCCCCTGTCAGTTTAAAGACATTTCCCCTTGTCTTGTTACTACATGCCCTTGTAAAAAGTCCCTCTCCACATTTTTTGAAGGATCCCTTTAGGTACTGGAAGCTGCTCTAAGGTCTCCACAGAGCCTTTTCTTCTCCAGGCTGAGCAAGCCCAAGTCTCTCAGTCTGTCTTCATAGGACAGGTGCTCCAGCCCTCTGAGCATCTCTGTGGCCTCTTCCGGACTTGCTTGAGCAGCTCCATGTCCCTCTTGTGTTGGGAGCCCCGGAACTGAATGCAGTACTGCAGGTGGGGATCTTAAAAGAGCCAAGTAAAGGAGGAGAATCCCCTTCCTCATGCTGACCATGCTCCTTTTGTTGCAGCCCCGGTTATACTTGGCCTTCTGGGCTGCAAGCACACACTGTCAGAGAGAGTGCAGGAGTCACTGACTGTAGTTTGTGAGATTCTAACCAAAATAATGCATTGAAAGCTCTGGCCCAGTGATCATGCTTTGCTCTCACACGTGCAGCTGATGGGCGAAAATGGCATTACCATGCTATGCCACGCCACCATTCTGCATTCCTAAACACAGGCAGAGGGTGCAGAGTGCAAATGTGAAACCTGTTCTTGAATCCAATGTAGCAGTGGACCTGCCCTTGCCAATTCCTCTCTTAAATTGTTAATACCTCAAACATATTATAACCTTCCCTTTCCCAGGCCCCAGCTGCTACAATTTATAAGATCAGGTATCTCAAAAAAAGAATCATCGGACTGATTCTGGTCCTTGGGTGACATGGAGAAATTTTTCAGGAAAGATGTAAGATTAGTGTTCTGAACAAGTCATGGCAGAAAGACAGGTGGGGTTTTCCCCATTGGAAATAGTAGATGTGGAAGATTCCAGAAAAGTAATTAGATGCTGTCATTACTAGGGGAGTTCTGGTTGCCATACAATGCCAGGAAAACACTAGCCACTCAGTGTTAGTAAAACTGAATTTGTCACAGAAAGAAGCTAGAGAGTCCCCAGGGAGGAACCACCACCATGACTGCTGGAAGACTTGACCCAGTGCAGTACCATTTGTCAATTGGTGTACAGCAGCAGGGATGATCCCATCAAGCCAGTGTCAGTGGCATATCCTTTGAGAAAGGCATCTGCTTACTAAGAAGGGGAAAGTGTGACCCGAGTGAAGCTGCGGTTAGTGCTCTACCTAGAGAATATGTTACTGCTGGTTTGTCTATGATAAGAGAATGTGAAATCTCTCATGTGAGTGTGCCACATATTTTGCTGTCATTTTCTCTGAATATATTCTTGGAACTGGAGATCTGTGTGTTTTTCTTTTTGTCCCTGCTTCACCCAGCAGTGGATGATGGCCACCTGACTCCAATTCCAAACCTCCTCCAAAAGTTGCCATGCAACCAGCACACCTGGCTCACTATGAAAGGATCATTATAAATGAAAATATTACTGAGCAGCATAATTTCTGAAGATCCTTACTAGGTATATGGACAACTAACCACAAACTGGGAATATAGTGACACAGACCATGCATTGTCACTTGCAGGCAACTCAGAATGTGAATCATTTAGATTGTGTGGAATATTACTCTGGAGAATTCTGCAAAATATTATACCCATAGTATTTTATTTACAGTGCTCTTGGGACTCCCCAAAGAGTGCTCCAAGATCTAGAGGATACAGATAATAAAGGAATTTGTCCTTGAGAATACAGCAGCAATGCCTCTGTAACAGCAGAGAAGACAGAGCATTACACTTCAACCTTGAAGCTGAACTGAAAGGCAATTCAGCCTCCACAGTCAGCACTCTTTTCCTCGATTACTACAGGCTTGGGAATTACAACTACAGTGTTCTGTTTTAAAAGAAACTAGGTTGAGATGCACAGGCTCATTTCCCACATGTCACCACAAAATGACAAAGTTATCAGGACTCACCACTGTGTCAAAGATCAGTCTTAAATCTGAAAACACAGGCCCTGGGATTTCTCACTTAAAACATGCACACAAACAAACAAACCGAAAACCATGCATACAAACCTTTTATTGTCCTTACTTGGGCAGAAAACCGGGAAAAAGAGGACTGTTACAGTTTTTAAAAGCCTGAATCAACAGCATCACCTAGTGGTGAATCCAAAGCCACATGCAAAACCTAATTACAAAAAAACCCTCAAATAAACCAAACAAAAAAAACCCCTCTTACTCTTTTGTTGAAGGAAACATTTAAAAATCTACTCTGGCTATAAAAGCACCCACTGGATATTCCAAATAGCAGAAGTGATTTCAAAGAAATTGCAAGCCATTCTTCATTTGTATACAAAACATTTTTGTTTTTTAAACTTTCACTGCCCATTAGCACCTAACATCTAGATATAAATTAACTACAGCAATTGATTGTTACATTCATAACCTTTAAATTCTGTAACTCAAGTTACCACTATGTCCTGTACTACTATTCTGCATTCTGTTCTGTCAATTTGATTCACTGAGCATTTCTAACATGGATGTCTCCTCTTCAGTTTTTTAAGGGGGAAAGTGCCTTGTGAATTTACTTGGAAACTTTAGAAATTCTGTTTCTGCTTTACATCTGCATCTTGTGCATGTGACCACGTATTACTATAGTTAAACACCTAATCTTACCCAAGATAGAAACTATCGCCATTGTTCTAGAATGTATTTCTCTGTGGTTATTTTTGCTTGTTAATACTTCAAGTCATCATCTGGTTTTAATATTTTCTTAATAGGGAAAGCAAGAATCTGCAAAACCAGTTATACTTCACAGTTCTGCTTCACAGTGAATCGCAGTGCAGAACTTCCTAGCTGATACGGACTGAAACCAATAAGCCTTAAATGGTGCATTACAGCATTGCAAGGACCCAGCAATTCACACCTGTAGGAATACAGCAATGAGACAAACAATACTTAGAGATGGAGTTATTTTTCAAATCTTGACTAGCTTATATGCAGCCTTGTGGGTATCACCACACCACTCCACAACACTCCCTGTTCTGCTGTGTACAGATTCCAGCTCTTGGAGGTACAGAGCCAAGCAGCCACAAAAATTTGCTAGGACTTCTACAGAGAAATATGCTAGCACAATTAAGAAGACAGAGGGATCTGAGGAACACTGCCAACAAACTGATTTGCAACAAATTGGGTTTCACTGGGGACATAAATGGACATGAGAGAAAGAATTGTGTATTCTTTCTCTTACTCATACACTGGAAGTGACAAAACAGCATTTTATGGTGCAAATATTAAAAATGCATGTGTATTTGAATAATCAGCATGTCTTTTAGTGACTTTAAGCTTCTGGAGATTAAGTATGTCTCATTGCATTGAATTACCCAATACAAGAAAACATAAAGAACAAGAAGAAAGTACATTAAATGGGCAGGGACATCAACTTCTAGAGAAAGAATACACAATGAGACAAAAACATAATTAAACCTGAAAAACAAAATTGTGGAAAGTAGCTGCAAAAAGAGAATGGAAAATTTAGGACACGATCTCTGACAAATTAGGCTACTAAGCTAGTATTAAATCAGATACTAGGTAACATTAAAAAAGGTTTATTTTTATGGGCAAAGCATCTACCTTATTACCCTACATTTGTATCTTAACTGGCTGGTAGAACTGTTCCCTGTTACAGAACATCTTCCTCCTTTTGTCATCACTTTATCACACCCTGATTTCCAACCTCGGGGAGCTGTATTTCCCCACCTTACCTCCAGTGCTCTCTTGTAGTCACCCAAATGAAAGGCACAGTATCCCATCCAAAGGTCAGTATCCTCCTCCTGCTCACCCACCTGCCGTTTAAACTTTGTAAAGAAGAAATAATGTAAGAGTTTTGTCCGCTGCCACACAGTTTACAAAGCCCCACAGATCATCAAACTAATACTAGGCCATCTTATCTCACGGACGGCCTGACAGCTATGGATGCTACACGAGTGGAGCTGCTCTAACATTTCTGAGGGAAGCAGCCGGCAACTCTCACATGCCAAACCTAGTCCTGCGAACCGAGGGGAAAGCTGCTGCAACAGGGCCTAACGGGTGCAGAAGGAAGCGAGGGGGGCACAAGGCCGGGGAAGGGTTAGCCTTGCCCCACAGCCGTGTCAGGCATAGGCCTGGCAATAACAATACCGCTCTCCCGAGGCGAGCGGGAGAGCCGGGGTGCGGCGGCGCCCTCGGACTGAGGTCTCCGGGGCCATCGCCACCGTTACCTCCAGCAAGGCGATCGCGCCGGTGAAGTCCCTCAGGGCCAGGAGCTCTTCCAGCTGCGGCACCTTCTTCCCTTTCTTCCTCCGCCTATCTAACGGCGGCGGGGTATCCGCCACTGCCGGCTTGGCCCGGGAGAGCATCTGGACAAAGATCAGAGCGGAGCCTAAGCAGAGGTTCCCCCGTCCAAGACGGGGGAAACGCCGCACCCCACGGCCCGCCACCTCTCACCATCTTGCCGCCAGGCCCGCACTCCCCGCTCCACCGACGGCGCCGTTACCACGGTAACAGCGGGGAGACGGATGGCCGCGGCGCAGGCCAGAGCGCGGCGGCGAATAGGCGCCGGCTCGCGACTGGAGCCGTCCCCCGGGTTCCGTCTCCGCTGCGGTGGGCGCCCGTCTCCGGCGCCGACACGGAGACCCCCAGTCTGTCTTTAGTCACTCACACGGTGGACACGTAGGCCTGATGTGGTCTAATTCCAGCTGCTGGCACTTAATCCCCCATACAGACAGATTCACATACGGGTGCAGAATAGAGAGTCCCCTCACTCAGGAAAATAGTTGGAAAAGGAGTGTATGATGAAGACGAGAAACACCAGAGAAACGTACTGATAAGCAACCAGTCTGCATGTTACCACCCCCTTTTGTCCCCTTGTCCTGTGTTCCATACTGATTCTTCCCCAAACCTGGAGGATACTGGCCTGGTTTCAGCTGGGATAGAGGTAATTTTCTTCTTAGTAGCTGGTACAGTGCTGTGTTTTGGATTCATATGGGAATAATGCTGATAACACACCGATGTTTTAGTTGCTAAGTAGTGCTTACCCTAATCAAGGACTTTTCCAGTCTCTCATGCTCTGCCAGTGAGGAGGGGCACAAGAAGCTGGGAGGGAGCACAGCCAGGACACCTGAACCAAACTAGCCAAAGGGGTATTCCATACCTTATAATGTCATGCTTAGTACGTATACTGGGCGGGGAGGTGTCAGCAGGAAAGGCTGGGCATCAGTCAGCGGGTGGTGAGCACTTGAACTTTGCATCACTTGTTTTTCTTGGGTTTTATTCCTCTCACACATTTTCATCATTATTATTATTATTAGCTTTTTTTCAATTATTGAACTATTCTTATCTCAACCCATGAGTTTTACCTTTTTTCTCCTGTTCTCCTCATCACACTACGTCAGGCAGGGGGTGTAAGTGGGCAGCTGTGTCATACTTAGATGGCGGCTGAGGTTAAACCATGACAGATGACAGTCACTTGACAAAGCTGTATCCTGCTTAGTCTAGAGCAGAGGCTAACTTTTATGCTGAAATACATGTCCTGTCACTCTGAAAATGAAGTCCTTTAGAGAAAGAGTATGAAATCAACAGTTAAGAGGAAAGATTTCTCACTATTTATTTTAGAAGTGTACAAGTTAGATAGATGAATAACATTAACTTTCAAGTGTGTATGTGTTAGAAAATGGTTAAAAGGAAGAAGACTTTCATAATTGAACTAGATATTTATGATACATCACATATTTAGCTTCATCTACTGGTATGTGGTAACCACATACCAGGCTGCTGGTAGTATGATGCAATTTCATAGAATCATAGAATACTTAGGGTTGGAAAGGATCTTAGGATCATCTAGTTCCAAACCCCCTGCCATGAGCAGGGACACCTTGCACTAGACCATGTCACCCAAGGCTCTGTCCAACCTGGCCTTGAACACTGCCGGGTATGGAGCATTCGCAATTTCCTTGTGCAGCCCATTCCAGTGCCTCATCACCTTCACAGTAAAGAGCTTCCTCCTTATATCCAATCTAAACTTCCCCTGTTTAAGTCTGAACCCATTACGCCTTGTCCTACCACTACAGTTCCTAATGAAGAGTCCCTCCCCAGCATCCTTATGGGCCCCCTTCAGATACTGGAAGGCTGCTATGAGCTCTCCATGCAGCTTCTCTTTTCCAGGCTAAACAGCCCCAACTTTCTCAGCCTGTCTTCATACAAGAGGTGCTCCAGTCCCCTGATCATCCTTGTGGCCCTCCTCTGGACTTGTTCCAAAGTTCCATGTCCTTTTTATGTTGGGGACACCAGAACTGTACACAGTACTCCAAGTGAGGTCTCATGAGAGCAGAGCAGAGGGGCAGGATCAGCTCCTTCGACCTGCTGGTCATGTTCCTTTTGATGCAGCCCGGGATACGGTTGGCTTTCTGGGCTGTGAGCGCACACTGAAGCCGGCTCATGTTAAGTTTCTCATCGACCAACACCCGCAAGTCCTTCTCCACAGGGCTGCTCTGAATCTCTTCTCTGCTCAATCTGTAGCTGTGCCTGGGATTGCTCTGACCCAGGTGTAGAAGCTTGCACTTGGCATGGTTAAACTTCATAAGGTTGGCATCAGCCCACCTCACAAGCGAGTCAAGGTCCCTCTGGATGGCATTCCTTCCCTCCAGTATATCAACTGAACCACACAGCTTGGTGTCATCGGCAAACTTGCTGAGGGCGCTCTCAATCCCACTGTCCATGTCACTGACAAAGATGTTGAACAAGACTGGTCCCAACATCGATACCTGAGGGACACCACTCATTACTGGTCTCCAGCCGGACATTGATCCATTGACCACAACTCTTTGCATGTGGCCATCCAGCCAGTTCTTTATCCACCAACTGGTCCATCCATCAAATTGATATCTCTCCAATTTAGAGACAAGGATGTCATGTAGGACAGTGTTGAATGCTTTGCACAAGTCCAGGTAGATGACATCAACTGCTCTACCCCTGTCCATCAGTTCCGTAGCACCTAGCACCATAGCACCAGATCTCCATAGCTGTTCATATTTATACTTAACAGACAAATATGTCATGCTTTCAATATCCCTTTACACTGCCAATTTTTTTCCACAATTTTTTCTCTGGTAAAAACAAAGGTGAGAAAGTTCCATGCAGTGGCTGACATCAGCTTATTTTGTTTGCTTTTCAAATTTCTAGGACACACCTTTTCCACCCTTAAACTGCTGTTTTACACCACTTTTTAATTACCTCCTTGGTAGCAAAAAGGGAGGAAGAGCACATTACCTGCCAGGTATACTCATGTCCTCAACACACCATGGCAAGTTTTCTGCTTTGCATAGGTGGAAACAGGAGGTTTATTAGACTCTTGCTTCGAATCTTTAGGCCAGGCCACACTGGCTTCTGTCATGATACTAAGGCAGTGCTGCTGCTGAGTTAATTAGCTGTGCTCTTCCTAATGCAGTCTGTTCTCTGGCCACACCTTTCCCATTTTCTGCTTCCCCCACACCATTCTTTGTCACCCAAGACTGGGGACTTTTAGTCCAAGTTCAGGGAGACTCCTGGTGCTGAGTCCTCCCTATGCAGGAGAGACAAGCCTTTCTCTTCCCTCTGTTCTGCAGTTTTCACTGAGAGTACAGTCACACCTGAAGATGGCTTTGAAGACTAAGCAGATATTCAGATCTTGCACCATGGAAGTAAACCCTGGCATTACAGGTGACTTCAGGGCAAGTCCATAGGTCCGTAGTACCTCCTTTAAAACTTTGTTCTTTTTTTCCCAAACTTAGGTCCATACCTTAGTGTAACAAGCAGTTGTTTTGTACTGCCTGATCAGCTTACACTATTAATTCTTTTCACAATTCTTTTCAAATTTTTTCACAATTCTTAATTTCTATTTTTCCATAAATTTCTGAATCTTCAAGGACTTACAGATAGGATTGCTTCCAGTATAAATCCCTTTTCCTAAGCAAGTGAAGGATTCAGTTTCCAATATTCAGTCACTGCTTTCACTTTCTGATCTTTCCTTTTAAAATGGAACCACCACAACTAGCCAAAAAATGAACTTAAACCATCTGGCTGTTGGTGAAACCAGCTATTCCATGTATTCATACTGCGCATGAGAAAGCAATGATTCAGCTCCATTGACTTTGCTATCAAAAAATAATCAAATCAACAAGCATAGGGAGCAAATAATATATCTGAGGTCACTTTAGACACTACATTAAAGGTATTAAGTTACCAAATTCTATTCTTGTTTCCATTCATGCTTCCTCATCTCTTTTTCAAACCCATGGAACTACCCAGAATATAAATCTAGACAGTGAGTGATCCAGGTAGCATCTTACCTCCCTTCTGTAAAAAAAACCCCAACAAACAGCTGTCTACTACTTGCATTCCCAGAACTCAGTAAGTGCCTTGATCTGCTGAATCCCACAGAAGGGAGGAAAACAGAAACACAGATTTTGAAGAATTAAACTTTTTCTCCTGAAAGGATATTTATCTCCAGAAATGTACTTTCGGAGCCATGCAGGTGTAGTCTCCCTGGCTCCAAAAACAGAGTTTGGCCCTTGCAATCTGTTCTGTTCCTGTCCTTTTTGCAGCTGGCCTTGAGATCTATCCTTGCAGTGTGAAATAGAGAAGAGGTATGTGTGAATCTGGCTCAGGAGAGGATAAGAAGGGGAGAAAGGCTAGGTAAGAGTGGATGGTTATGTATTTTCTGTGTGATGTTCAGCTTTGTATTGATTTCACCCATTTGGTGGACTAAACATGAACCTAATAATCAGATCCTGCTTAAGCCTCGTGCTTCCTCAGTAATTGACTCTCGCATATTGATTAAGATGTTGATGTGTCCCAGTATTTCTCAGTGGTAATGCAGCTGAGAATGGGTCTTCTCTCCCTGCATTCTCAGCACTCTCTGTACTGCTGTCACCACACTCTTTAATGGATAAAGCTGTCATCCTAAAGCTAGAATGTCTTGCAGGCACAAAGATGAAATTAACTGTTCAATAATTTATG